>PVJL010014570.1:0-27597 GCA_004026885.1 Lyroderma lyra
CACACACACACACACACACATATTAGGGTTGGCAGGACTAAATATAGGACACCGTGGTAAATTTGAATTTCAGATAAACAGCAAATACTCTTTCAGTGTAACTATGTCCGATATTATATGGTAGGTACTTTTACTGAAAGATGACTCATTTGTCTGAAATTCAAATGTATACCCTTGTGCACACCCATTTAAGCCTATATGCAATTGCAAATAACACTCCTTGATCTTCGAATGAGGTCAGCACTTAGCACCTCTCCTTACAGGCTCCTGTTTATTCAATACTTCCCATATGTCCAAGTACTCCTAATTGCCTTTTCCCTTTTTACCCAGATCAAAAGCTCTACAATGAGTGTGACCATACCTGCTACTGATTCAGAACCAGCACGAAACATAATTGAACTAAGAACACCGAGTATATGTGAAAGCCGACACCCGGAATTGGTGCGTGGAGCAACCTAAGTGCAAGGAGAGAAGGGGAGGTGCTCACCTGTGGACAAAAGCCTGCGTCAGCAACTGAAACCACCGACGAGATACAGGGCCTGAATTTAAAGGAAGTTCATCGTGTGACTGAAATGACTATGGTCACCTCAATGTTTTTATCTCACTTATTTTAATTAACTATTTTTAAAAGGTTTTTTCTCAGTATGTGGCTAGTTAGACCACTAGGTGCCAAGTGACTGTGCACAAGGGATGGCCCGATACTGTGAACTCTTCCCGGCACGCCTCGTGCTTCCCAGGTTTGGTTTTCATGTCTGCAGGCACACTGGAGAAGTTTCTTTTTCCCTCGAGTTCTGTTCTAAAGAATGCCATTTAGAAATTTTTTATTTTCGCCCAAAGCACTCAAACCGGGGGATAAAATAGAGGCCACAAATGAAAGCCTCCTCCCACTCGACATGACATTAGTGGCATTTTAAAATTACAGCCTCACCAGCTTCCTTAAGAAATACCACATTTGTCATCTTTGGTGGCTGTGATTAAGTAACACTCACTTTGCACAGCTCCTGTGGTGACATAGCTCCATTACAAAGGCCTCCTGCGTGGCAGTCAGATCATTAGAAACCTCAGAAACTATTAGGAAACAGTAACAGAGCTGCTAACAAACCCTTCAAATTATGGTTCCCTTTCTAATTGTGGCCAAGAATAAAGACAGAATTCGTGATGGTTTTGGAGTTGAATAAAATGGGTAAGTGCAAATATATATATGTATATATCCATGAAGAGTATCACAACTACAGATATAATTCTCAGAATATTTGCTCACAGAGCTTCTCGCCTGCCCTGATCCCCAAAATTAGGGTTTCATATCTAGATTCCAAACAAGTGCCCTGGGTCATTTCACTCAATATACTACCACTTTGTGTTTTTATAAATGTAGTTTTCAGTAACTGGGTGTCTGTAATGGTTCATTTTACGTGCCATCTTCCCTGGGCTGAGGCATGCTCGGATAACTGGTAAAACTTTATTTCAGGGTTTGTCTATGAGGGTAGGGTGTTCCAGAAGACATCAGCATTTGCTTCTGCAGACTGACTAGAGATTTCTGCCATGGTCAGAGTTGGCGGGCGTTGTCCAGTCCCGTGAGGGCCAAGCAGAGTGAAAAGGCAGAGGAAGGACTAATTTTGTCTCTTTTTGAGCTGGGATATCCGTCTTCTCCTGAGCTTGGACCCTGAAGCTCCCAGTTCTCAGGCCTTTGGACTCTGGGGCTTGAACTGGTTCTCTCTGGTTCCCTGGCCTTTGGCCTTGAACTGGGGGTTACACCCTCAGCTCCCCTGGTTCTTAGGTCATTGATTTTGGATTGAATTACACCATTACCTTTCCTGGTCTTCCAGCTTGCAGATGGCAGAACATGAGACTTCTCAGTTTCTATACCTATGTGAGCCAATTCCTACAGTAAATCTCTTAATATGCATTTATATATATCCTATCATTTCTGTTTCTCTGGAGAACCTTGCCTAATACAGTGACCTACAAGGAAGCTTTAGTTTTTTAAATGTCTCTAATATGGACCTACACTCTCAAATAGGGCTTACACTTCAACTTCAGCCCCTGACATGACAACTGGGTTCCCAGTACTGGGCATCACTGAAGTTCATAGTCAGGTTATCTGTGTGCCACCTATCACACACTATTTGTTGCCTAGGCCCGTGAAATGATTTTGGCCACGGCTCCCCATAATGGCTAAGACAGGCTCTTCATGTGCATATGAACATCCAGGCACCATGCCCCAACATATCTCAATATTTAGTCTGCTTTGTGTGAGCTTTTCATAAGATGTGAAACACAGATTCATATTTTACTGGCACTTTGACTAATCTTTAGGGGGAAATCTGGCTTATGTGAGAAGTGATTGACTATCTGGTACCCTTTTCCCTGAGCTAATACTAAACCCAGACCCCAGATGTGCTCTTGGCATTCTGTCTTTCCGATGACATATAAAAATGAGGAGCCACATACTCCGGGTTATTACAGATCCCATGGCACTATTAGTAAGACCAGCGGCTTTACCCCTAACACGTGGCAAAATGCCAGCTCAGAGAGTGAAGTTCCAACAGCTCAAAGTCCCCCAATATTTTATGGATTGTTCTGTTATTTGCCTCAAAGATTGACTAACATGGGGGTGGCGGCTATTCGTCTGTTGATGTACCTTTTATTTTCCCAGAGGTGGCTGTATTTCAGCAGTTTTTAAACAACCTTTGTGTAAAATATCATAGCATGTTGAAGTAAACAAATGCTACATTAAATAAATTATTTGATGATCAAGTGGGCATTTTCCTGTAAACACATTTATTTCTTATAAAACCTGTAAAATTGTGAATTGTGAGGGGTGAACGTAGAAGTAAACTATGAGGTTTGATTTCGGTTTCGTGTTAAAGTGGTGTCTTCTAATGAACTTACAATAAGGTATTTTTTTCATATTGTTCCAGCACACAAATGTCTGTTCTGTACATGAGGAAATTTAGTTCATATGAGCATCATTTATTTATTAGCCAGGTTTGGTTCCCCAACGCCTTCCACAGCCACTCTATTTGTCACCTTCAGCAGATCCCCTCGTAGACTAAATTCAGCATCTCTGTTTCTGAAAAGGACCTTCCCATGGGGAGCTCCACTGCCCCAGTCATTAATAGAGGAGGCAGGAAAGACGGGGGCTGAGAGGATTGGTTTGCACAAATGGAAAGATAAGTCTCCATTTCTCTGCTTCCTGCAACCTTACCTCTCCTTGCTTTTTTTGGTGTGAGGTGTTTCTTGTTCCCTGCTTTAATCTGAGCTTCATCCAGACGATGACATATTGGCCGGAGGCCATGTCCAAGGCCATCACTAACTCTCCTGATTCACTGCAGTATAAGCCTCCAACTCTAGTAAACCCTTTTGTCGGTTTACTCCACGCCTTGTCAGTGCCTCCCTCTGGAACTTGACACTGGTTCATGTCCTCTAAAGGCTGGTGGTCACTAAGCCACATGCAGCAGGCCCACGCTGCCCTAACTCCCAGAAAATACTAAGTAGCTTAGCATTTTCCTTTGCTCATTGCTTATTGGTATTTCATGAGAGTCACAAACTCTCATGAAATACCAAGGAGACTTATATTTATCCTTAACACAAGCAATCCTCAGGTAGGATTTCCAGGATCAATTAATTTCTTATAAAGTGCCCACGTCCATCATAGTGGGTGCAATATTATACATGTGTATGAATAATGAGACTGCTTCCCATGGGTCATGGTGAAAATCCAGTCTTAGTATTTTATACTTGCATCTCAGGGAAGTCTTTTGTTTTGTTTCTTTGGGAAACAATTCCAAAACTCACAGAAACGTTACAAAAGTGGGAAAAACAACATTTGCATACTCTTTTCTGAGAATTATCTATTAACATTCTGCCTCATTTGTTTTATTGGCTCTCTCTCTCTCTGTCTCTATCTCCGTCTTTTACATACATGAGAGAGACTATACATACATGAATACTTCACATTAATATGCACAACTTACAGTATTTGGGAATAGTATTTGAGCGAGGATGTGCATACATTAATACATGCATATAATTTTGTATGTATCTCCTATAGTACTTCAGTTGCACACATCGTGGTCCTTCAGTCCTCAACCCTCCAGTGTGTATTTCCTAAGAATAAGGATATCTTCTCACACACCAGCTATAAACCTTAGTAAATTTAACATTTATACAATACTTTTATTTAACCTACTGTCTGTGATCCAATTCTGTCGACAGACTCAGTAATATCCTTTGAGCACATTCTTTGCCTTGGTGGACAGGCTAAGTAAGGAACCCTCTGGTCTTATGGGAGTCTCAGATCTCTCTATTCCTCTTCATTGTTCACCCCCGAGTCTATTTTGCACAGAGAAGAGAAAGAGACTCTGTTCAGCACAATTAAGCCACCCACACGCAGAGTTACCAAGCAGAAAACAAAGAATAATGAAGAAAACATCTGCCACCAACTGGGCAGCTGTTGTAAGTAAAGTGTCCTCAATTTCTACCAGGGATAATGCTCCTTGATGAAGTCATAGGACAGAGCTTCCGGGTGACATAAGGTAAAACTTCAGCAGTACGCAAAAGGAACCCCTGTATCCGTTAGGGTGAAAGGGGATTGTGGGGATGCTTATTCTTCAGTGGTGAACTGTATTTGTTTCCCTTTATCAGTAGAAGAGAATGAAGGAACTATACGAGCCCAAAGAGAGAGGGTAGATGCAGAGTCACCTCCTGGATCATGACTTCAGGGGAGACCCGTTAGCCTCTCGGAGCCTCACTTCCTTCAGTATTGAGGGGCTCTGATATAACAAGTCAGGATGAAATGAGCTAAGCATGTAACGTGCTTCGCAGAGGCCCTGGAGACACAGGCGGTAAGTGATGTATGTCAGCTTCTGTCCAGGGGTAAACTCCCAGAAGCAGAGCCTGAGACATGGCTCAAACCCATGTGATTCCTGCAGAGAGTGCTCTCAAGAGGAGAAGATGGAAACAGAAAAGGACAGAGGAAGATGCTCAGCAGGTCGGTGGTCTTAACTGGAAACTAGTTCGAGCCTCATCCCGGGGAGTTCTCTGGAGCTAAGAGAGGGTCCACGGTAAGAGAGTGAGCCAGACATCTGAGCCCGCCTCAGTCCGGCCCTAGCCGTGGCATGGGAGGGGCAAGCAGCTACCCGATACACTGGCTCCCATCAGCATTTCTCTGAAGGACAGCTGTGAGCAGCCAATCTAAGAGCAGCTGGAGGGTGGGGGCACATGCAATGGCCTCTTAAAGGGGTCTGGGCAGGACATCAGAGCATCTACCATGGTTCCCCTCTCCCTTCTCACTTGAACAAGAAAACCTTGTAGAACACAGCACTAGATTCTTTGTAACTGAAATGGTTTCATTATATATTTTTTAAACTTTAGTTGAAAGGAATGACCATTCACATCACAGAACTCTCTGAGGCATGCTGAGCTGATTCCACTGAGCCTTTTTTTTTTTTTTTTTTTTTTTTACAATAAAACTCCTCTGGTTCCTAGTACAGGCGGGTGCCAGCCACAGGGAAAGGGGCCCTTGCTTGCGGTCAAGCTTCAGGCGATTCCTGTGGCCCTGAGCGGCCTAACTCACCCCAGTCTCCAGGAAGAGCAGCAGAACAGGAGAAGAGCTTGGGTGTTCAAAGTTGCTCTCCCTTACGCAGCTCTCCTCTTTGTGTCTCAGCCCTGTTTCTGACTCAGCATCATTAGCACACCACTGTGCCTTACTACACATTCCCTTTTGTAGGTCACAGAGACGTCAAGTGAACAGCCCTTGTAATATTCATCCTCTTCTCTGAGAACTGGCGGGGGATGGAGAAGGGCAAGCCAGTGGGAGCAGTGGCTGCCGGGATGGTGGAGAATTAAATCGCATTCACTTCTTACCCTGTTATCTGACATGCCACTTTTCTACTCACACTCTCCAGGGCTCACTTCTAGTGGGGATCAAGCAATTGCTTGCTGGTCAAGCCTGGGCCTAGGAACTCACAGATAATATACAAAAATTCACATCCTGTATTACAAGATAAGGCACAACTAAATCAACTGTAATTTTCTTTGAAAACAGTATAGTGCATTATATTAATAACATTTTATACACACATACATAGGCATATATATGCATATACATGTCTATTTATCTCTATAAGTTTTCTTATCCTATTTCTGGTCTTTTTCTTCCCACTAGATGGTAAACTTCATTAGGGTGGAGGTTTTGCCTATTTTGTTCACTGTCGTGACCCCCAATATCGAGAACAACGGCTGTTCTAGGTCCCATAGTGGATACTCAATAAATATTTATTGCACACATAAATGCACATTAAAATCAGTTTTTGAAATTGACTTGTTTTAAAGATGTGGAGGATGATAATAAGGTGCTCTATTTTTAAAACAAGTTGTAGAAATAAGTAACACTATTTGAAAGGAGCACCTTTTTCGTTTTGAGAGGCAGGTAAAGTTCCTAACTGCTTTTTCTATGCTAAAAGTACTGGGTTGTGTGGTCTCCTACCTCTGACTCATGGCTCTGTTTTCTTTCTCTTAGTTCTACCAGAAATTTGAATGTGCAATTCCTGCTCTGATCAATTTGATGTATAATGGGTGGGGCCAATCTGTCCTGAAAATAGAAATTCTAAGTCAAAATTCTAATTATGCAAATGATCCACTGCATAAAGTATGCCTGCCTCAGTTTCTTCTTTTTTTTATTTTTATTATTTTTTTATGTGGGTAGTTCCCTGGCTGGGAATCGAACCCAGGCTGCAGCATTGACAGTGCTGAAGCCTTAGCCACTACACCACCAGGGAACCCCCTGTCTCAGTTTCTTATGCATATTCATTCCACCCCAAGCCTTACTTGGAGGGAAAGTATATACACCTGTTGCCTGATGCAGAGGCTAGAAACCTTCATCCTGCACAGTTCCCTCTTCCCAGCTTCCTTGGGAAGTATAAGCAACTGATCGCTGGATATTTCAAGGCTGTTGTTCCAAGACAGGTTCATAAAAATACTGGTAGTCCTCTGTTCTAAAAAAATGACTTTAACTAAATATTAAAAATTGTGGAATGAATGTGGAGTGTTATTTCTATACCAACATTTGTGAATTAACTATGGTTTTTCTCTTCCCAGTTTTTTGTCTGGGAAGGTTTATGTGCACATGTATTTTTAAAAATAATTTCCCACTTTAAAGAAACTTTTTGGTAAACTTTCAACTTTTAACTACTCGTAGGTGAATCTGTAGGATGAAGGTTTGTCCTACATTAGCAATCACTGAGAGGGTAGCCAGTAGAATATGATATAAAGCATCTTAGAATGTCAGAAATGGAGCAACGTGGATATGATCTAGTTCAATGCAATCATTCTCCACAAGAGAACTGAAGACTAAAAAGACTCTAATGTCAAAATGTGATTAGACCTCCAGTTGCTGAGAGAGATGACACCAGAGGCCAGGCTCCTGACTTTATAATAAACACAGTGCCTTTCCCCTAAAACGGGAGAACACTTGTTATACCGATTCACTATTTTCATCCATTCATATGAGGTCTGTCCAGAAAAAAACCAGTCAAAAATGCCTCTGCCTTTCCTATTACATGGTTGGATACTCTCTGAATAGCACTCATGCATCTATTCATTCATGCAAACCTGTATATCTTTATTATTCCTTTGTCTTCAGCACTGAGCTCTACCCTGGGGTGCAAAGATAATCAAGTTATAGTTTCAAACACAAGAGGCTCCAAGTAGGACATCCTCATAAACGCCAACTAAGAACCACATTCTTTAATATATAGATATATAGCCATAATTTAAAAAACTGGGAAATAACAACTGTAGGTGAAGGTATGAGAAACTTGTACATTGCTGGTGGGGATGTAAAATGGTTCAGCCTCTGGAATACAGTTGGTGGTTACTCCAAAAGTTAACTATAGAATTACCATATGACTCAACAATTTTACTCTAGATATTTGCCTAAAAGAGTTGAAAACAGGGGATGAAACAGATATTTGTATACCAATGTTCATAACAGCATTAGTCGCAATAGCCGAAAAGTAGAAATGACTCAAATGTCCATTAACAGATGAATGGATAAACACAATGTAGTATATACTCATCCATTAAAAGGAATGAAATTTTGATACATGTTATAACACGGATGCATCTTGAACACATTATGCTCAGTGAGAGAAACCAGACACAAGAGGACAAATATTGCATGATTGCACTTACATGAGGTATCCAGAACAGATGTATTCATAAAGACAGAAACCAGAAAGATTACCTGGGGTTGGGAGAGGTAGGAAGAAGAGTTACTGCAAAATGAATTTAAAGTTTCTGTTTGGGGTAACAAAGAATTTTGGCACTATATAGTGGTGATAGTTGCACAAAATTGTGAATGTAATTAATGACACTGAATTGTACACTTAAAGTGGTAAATATAGCAAATTTTAAATTACATATATTTTGCCATAATTAAAGAATGGTTTTAAAAAGCACATGGGGACCACCTATGATCATTTGGCCTTTTAACTGTCTGTCAGTAAACTAGGAAGTTTATTTATCTTCTAAATGTCCTTTTCTTACTTTTCTACTTTTCTTCAAGGTCTAGCAAAAGCAAAACCATGTAGTAGTTGTAGGTTACTACGCTTACTAAAAATCTCAGGATGCTTTCTTTTTTTGATTACTGAGTTCTCTTACACTGGATTCCAAAGCAGTTTCTACCTGCTAAGTCCTTGGAGGCCCCTCCCCTTTCCCACACACCTGACCAGGCTCACACTTGGACTCAGACTGCTGACCTGCAGCCCCTGCTCAGCTGGCCTCTTCCCTCATGACTCCGCCCACACACTCTCACACTGCACCTTCACCATGTTTCACATGGGGGTTCTCGGGACACTTCTGTTCTCTTTTGCCTTGGGATTTCATGCACATTATTTCCTCGTCCAGGATATTCATCTTCTTTGAGGGCAACCCCTACTAATCCTCCTAATTTCAGCCAAGACCCCTCTGGTGGGGCAAAAAAGTGCTCTGAAATGCTCCTACACACTTAACATGTTTCTCTCTTTGTAAGCAATTCATATAGAGCAGTGGTCCGGCACTCAGGGACTCCGTCATACGCTAGCTGTCCCTGTCAAATTACTTGATTCCTTTGTGTCTCAGCATAGTTATGGATAAAATACAAATAACAATACTTATCCATCATAGGGTTGTGATAAGGATTATGTGTATTAACATTTATAGAATATTGAGCCCAGTGAACTTAGAGTATTATTAATATTGTTATTATTTTACTTTAGTCCTTTTCATTCTGTATAATAAATGTGATTTATTTATCTTTATCTTATCCCCTAATGGAAGAGTCTAGCATTTGTCTGATATAAAGAAATGCTAAGTAATCATAGAGGCTTTATGAGTATTAACTATACTTTTTAAACATAAAATATTTGTAATATGACTGCTATGACCAATGTACTTCTCTGGATGTTGGATACTGGAGGAACTACAAAGACTTACTAGATAAAGTTTTTGTATTTCCAAGAGCTGTCATTGGTAAGGAAGATGTACATTTAAACATAAAATTATTTTTAATAAATGCATTTCACAATGACCAATGAGAAATAGCAAACTCTAAAAGCAAGATAAACTAAGAGTAAAAATAAAAAGCATTGGGGCTTTCATTTAACTTTTTATGATTTTTACTTAAGAAATTTCTGGCACTACTCATTGTGGATAAAAAATGATAATGAGCAAAATAATAAGGCATTAACAAATCCTAGTGCTTATTTAAGGGCTTTGGAAGAACCAGTAAACCAATCACAATTTTCATCCACCATTCCCTCTCAAAAAACATATCAGTTGTAATTCAATACAGTTTTGAAACAGAAATATGAAATACTCTCTTTATGGAGGGAGACTTACTCAACTCCACACTTAGCAAAACTCAGGAACAAGTGTGTGTGCCTGCAGCCCAGATAAAGCCCCATGCTTGGAGCCAGCCACCTGACCTCTACCTGCCTGGGGACAAGAGGCCAGCTCTCAGGCCATATTCAGCTCACTCAGCATCAAGTCAGCCTTTCTGCCAATCAGCCTCTAACTTTGTAGCCCAATTCCAGCGTCAGGAGCATTTGCCTTTTTCCTGACACCAGTCCCTCAGTTGTATCCATTTTCAGTGATGGAAGCCTGCCAGATTTCTCTGGTTCTGACTACCTTCATTGTCACCACACCGCCAAGGCACATGCCTTGACAGTTTCCTTTGAGGGAGGAGGCACTATGGGGTCTCCACTGCCTGTCTCAGCGATCTCACAGCTTGTGCCTGTCCTCCTGGTGCTATATCCCAGCTGCAAAGTAAGTGATGCAACCTCTCTGAGCCTCAGTTTTCATATCAGAAAAATGAGGACATGCTTATGCCTCAAAGCTGCTGTACAGATTACATGGACACATGCACGTGAAGTATGGTGCTTGGGAAGTGATAACTAATGGTAGCGAGTTTTCTTTCTGAACCATGCCAAAAATGTGGCAGATGCAGTCCAATCATTGTCTCACTTTTATAATGTATCCTAAATTTAACAAGATGATTTATAAATGACTCTGCAATGGAAGTTACAGAAGTCAGGTGGCACAATGCAAAGACTGTGTGGTCTGAGAGTTCAGACACATACATTTTGTTCCTGGAGTCACTAGTAAGTATCTATGTGACCATAACAAAGTCAATCTCTCGGGGTCTTACTGTCATCATCTATAGACAACAGGTTAACCTAGATAATGTTTCAAGTCCTTCTTAACTCTAAATAACAAATATTACCTTCAACTAGGTCCCCATTGACGGATGAGCTTGATGTTGGGGTTTTAGGTCTCCTGTCCTTCATGTTAGCAAGAGCACTGTGGGTACCTGGTGCGTATAATGGGGAAACATGATAGTTGATTCCAAGAAATCTCAAATACATTGGATCTCAAGGTGTAGCTTCTGGGTCAGCCTCATCTACATCACTTGGAAACTTAATATAAAAGCCAAATATCAGGTCCTGCCCCAGTCCTCATGAAGTAGAAACTTGGGTTGGTGTCAACAGTCCATGATTTCAAAAGCCCTAAAGATGAATTTCATGCTCTATTGAGAACCACTGCTCTAATCTATAAAAGCACTCACATGCTCAGACACACACACACACACACAATGCAGACATGCATGTGCGCAAAATCTTTACTTTGATTTGAGAATATAGATACATTAGAATAAGGACATATATTGTACCTTACTGACTGGTCCCTACTGATTTCTAGATTGTTTTTTTTAAATAAGAAAACTCTGAATTGCCTATTGATAGACTTCATTTTCAATAGATTATTCTATTTTAAAGGAAAAATGTACACCAGTAGAACATAAAGAAAATTGCTCAGGACAAATAAACATTGATTGCTAAGGGAGAATAAGGCCACTTATCATATCTCTTTTGTGAACAGTCACTCTCTGTGCATGCAGCTCACTCCAAACATCTTGCATTTTAATACAGTGAAGATGTCTCCAAATAGTGGTTTAAGTCATTGATTTTTCTTCCTATTTTCATTATCTACTTAAGCACAAAACACATTTATTGTGGCTTCGAAGATTGCATTCAGTTGATCAAATTGCTGTACTTGAAGAAGGGTATCAAATACAAATGGACACCATTAAACAGCTTCTTCATCAATGCAGAAAAACATGATGCCAGCATGTGGTGAGGCCTCAAACCAAACAACATATGTCTTAAAGAAGTTAGTGCTGACACATAATTTAGCACCAGATGAACCCCAGGAGCTAACAACTATTTACAGCCACGGGTCATGGGATTTGTTTATGTAAAGCCTTCCATGGTGTTCCCTTATCTCCCAACAATACCTTCTGCTACGAGGCCTCTGAGCCTTATATCCCACCTCCCACCCTGTCTGCTCCCTCCCTGGCCTTCATGGCGGACTCCCATCCTCTAGGCAGCCTATCCTGTTCATGTCCTCATCTCCATGCACTGTTACTATATCCTGCACACCTATGGCACCTGGAACACACATCATGGTATTCAGTCTATTGTATGTCTGCCTGCCTTATGGTGATGGTAAGCACTGTGGGATCAGGCATTATTTTTCTTTGATCCCAACAGCAGCATGATAGGTTCTTGGAAGTATCTCTTGAGCAAAATAATTTTATTTTTGGTCATATCTTTCTTCTTTCTGTAGATATTACCCTCAAAGTAGTGGCCTTCTTAGGAGGTAAAGAAAAGATGAGCGAGAGAGGAATTTCCTACTAATATTACTCTCCAAGGAAGAAGTCAGTCAAAAGCAAAGTTTTCCTCCTATTTTTTTTTCTCAGCTACCTATAGAAATAGTAATTTTTGAAGAAGCCTCTTAAAAAGCTTGTGAATAGCAGTTGAATTAGTTTTTGATTTATTTTTGATAAATAGGTTGCAATTACAGCTCCTATTACTTTTATTGTTTCTTTTTTAAACTTATAGAAGTCTACCAGGGTTTAGGACCTCCTATGGAACAGAGTAAAAAAAATATGAAAAAAATAAAAACTCCTCCACATATATAAAGAGTGATGGAGAATCATTGAAAAAACACAGAGCAGGCAATTAAGACACCCTGAGGTTCAATAAACTGAATTTTTACTCCTACTCAGGACCTACATGGCTAAGCCCCGTGTCCTTTCAGATTTCACTTTTCCATCCAGCCTTACGATCTCAAAGTAAATGCCAAAGGGACACAAAAGGAGACCATGATGAATGGGGATGGGGGAGAAAAAGGAGCTTTTGAGGCACATTTGTAGAGTGTGGGCAGTAGTCACAGGAAATCGCACTGTCCTGAGATACTTGTAAAAGGAGCACTGGGAAAGATGTAAATGACAGAATCTACGTCGGCTTGAGAGTTGACTTCTCTGAGCACACCAAACAACAACAACAACAACAAGAAAAACAGGCAGGAGGGGGAGGAGACTGAAGTTAACATATACATAATTGAAACCAGGTCATTTATTACCGCCAGGAAAGGGTACCCATAGAAACGAGGTGGTCAGAGCTGGAGTCAATGCCTCGAGACAAGAATTAAATAAATCAAGGCAGTAGTAGTGCCATTCAACAGAGTTTGGGAACAAAAAAGGAGGAACTCAGTAGCAACTAGAAAAGGGATTGAGTTCAGGCCAAGATTTTTGCAGTTTGAATATTGCTCAGCTGGGATCCAGCTGATGTATTGTGTGCATGTACCTCTCAGCAAGGCAAGAAAAGTCATTCCATCCAACCATCTCGATTTGTCATCCCATCTGCTCCCACCTCTGCTGGCTGCACACACCAAATGTCAAGCCTGGCTACAGCAGAGCAAGGCGGTGAATATAAATAGTGGGACTCTGAGAAATGCTATTCAGAGATGCTGGGAGGAAACCAAAAACACATTTTACCTTAAAAAAGCATTGTGGGCGTGTTAGTCTTTTGAAGAAGAGAGCAATTACTTTAATGGTTTGTATTTTTATTATAGAAAAATTACATCCTATTAAAGAAAATGTAGACAGTTTTGGCTATTCAAAGGAAGAAAGAGAAACAGAACCCATTGTCCCATGAGTCAAATACAATAATTGGGTGTATTTTAGTGTGTTTCTTTTTAGTCTCTTTTGGTATACAGAGACATTTTAAAATGTTGTTGAAATCACTGTTTAACATTATGCGTAATCATTTCTCATGGTTTAAAATTTATATAGTTACATTCCCCTCTCATTGCATGAATTTACCATAATTTATGTTGAATGATACAGTTGAATGATACTGTGAAATATGATGAAAAGATTGAGTATTTAAGGAGAACTGAAAGAGAATGCTACATACTTTCAAAAGAATTTCCAAGTAGTGAAGTTGATCTGGAAATGAAAATATGGAGAGAAGTAACATATGGAATTTTGGACAGCTAGAAAATAAAAGTAATTTTTAAGTTAAGAATATTTATTCAGAGGATGATGACAGTGATTCAGCTGTCTTTATACTTGGTCATGTGGTTTATTTTACTGTTGTTATTGTTGTTTTTGCCATTAAAAATTATGACCTTTTCAAAATTCCTGGGAATTTATGATTCTTTTTTGAAGACTGAAAGATCTAAAAATACTGTGTTAAAACAGATAAATATTATTAACATTTCTTACTACTTTCCAAACGCCTTTACTAATGTGTGGTCCAAACAAGTTTAATTGTGCCTATTTTATTACAATGACACCACTATACCTATTGTTCATTTAAACGCTCTTTGCTTGTTTGATGGGTAACAATTGATACCACTGTTTGTTTGTTTTTTTTTATACTAATCAGGTTTAAGATTATTTTAGTGTTTGCTAACCAAATTTAGTTCTTTCCTTATTAATTCCTGGTTCAAAACCATTAATAATTTGGCTGTTAAAGTGTTCATTTTTTGAAAATCAATATACAGGAGCTCTTTATGTAACTAATGTGTCATGCTTTTGAAAGTCATTTTTACTACAAATACTCATCCCTGTATCCTTATCTTTCTTAGTAGTTGATACATAGAAGTTTTAGCTTTATTATGTAGTCATCCCTACTTTACAGTTTAGAAAGCAACAAATCGGTCATTTCATTCAGACACTTTTCTCAAGATATTTACCTAAACAATTTATATTGTGTACCCTCACATGTTAAAATTTAGGAAGGAATTAATCATTTCTCATGTCCCCTGAGAGTCATGAGCAGATATTAGGCGTTTAGCTGATTGAGTTAATAGTATACAAAATTGATAACTTCTTCCTAAAGGCAAATTTTCTGTATGAGTTTCTAAGTCTAAAAAGAGCATGAATATAAAAATAACCTAGGCCATTATCACCTTTCCTCTTAAAAATAGTTTGAAAATACTTGTCATTGGTAGTTTATGCTACTTTGGGCAGCACTTTCCGATGCATAACATCACATGAAGTATTTCCGCAAAATTTCAGATATTCCACTTTCTTGGTTATGTTACTGGGATCCTGATTGCATTAAGTATTCTTTCTTTTCCCCTGGAGAAGCATGTATCTGCTTCTGCTGACATCTGTTCTCCTTTGTGGGTTCTGAGGAAACATTTATTTCTTTTTTGCTTTTCTTCCTGATTTAGCAATGTCTGATTCTCATCTTAATAAATCACCTTTGCTTGGCAATAACTTAATAGAGAGAGAATGCAAAGCAAAAGAGGGGATGTGTAGCACAGAATATAGAATTCCGGACAAGGTTCTTGGCTAGGTGCATGGTATCTTCCAGGCAGTACAAAACTAGGTTCATGGTGTACTGGCTTCCTCGCTAAAGAAGGTTACAAATTACAACATCAAGGTCATTAAGTTCCCACCATATTTGGCACAGAGGAACAGAAATGTGGATGAGTTAGGAAAGCTTCTGCTTTGGGGTATCATTCCTAATGTTGCTCCTGCTACATCTTTGAGACCCCAATACCTTCCTCCTTGAAGCTTAGTTTTGCTTCTGGAGTCTGGTGCCCTGCCACCCTTTCAGAGGCATGGAAGACCACCATTGTCTGAAGAGAGGAAGTGAGACAAGAAGCTCAATTTCACATGCTCTAGACAGAAGTGATATTTCTTCTCCATAGGCTCCTGGACTCCCGAGATGATCCTCACATTCTGTTTAAGTCTATGATCCCCTCAGGGCTGATTCAGCTGATGAAGTGAAAGAAAAAAATATCATGCTATCAACTGCTTATGACTGCTTTAAGAATGAAATCTTGATTGAAAGAAGATATTCATAATGCATGTAAAGGACATGTATCCAGGACATATAAAAAAAAAGTCCTGCAAATCAATAATACATGCATAGCTTATTTAAAAAATGGGCAGGAGAACTGAGCAGGCACTTCACAAAATGGAATAGCCAAATAGGCTACTAACATAAAAAAAAGTTCTCAATGTCATTGCTTATTCAAATAAGTATACCTTAAAATTATACAGAGAATCCACCAGATTGATTAAAATGAAAAAGACGGACTATACCAAGTACCGGCCAGGAAGTGGAGCATCTAGAACTCTCCTACATCACTGGAGAGAGTGTAATTGATACAACTACTTTGGGGAAGTGTTTGGCAGTATTTACTAAGCTAATCATAACATCAACTCTGTGACCCGGTAATGCCACTCTGAGGTATACTGTATATGCACAATAAATGAGTGCATATTTTCATCAAAAGACTGAAAACAATCTAAATGTTCACCAACAAGAGAATGGGTAAGTAAATAGTGGTATATTTAAGCAATGGAACATCACAGAGCAGGAATGAGCCCATACGACCAACGGGCCAAATCCTGGTAAATAACCTTTGTTGGAGCACAGCCACACTCATCATTTACAAAGTGTCTATGGATGCTTTTGTGTTGCAAAGGCCCAGTTGAGTAGTTGAGAAAGAGACCGTATTGCCCCACGCCCCCCTTTTTTTCCTACTTGGTACTTTATAGAAAAAGTTGCCAACCCCTGCTGTCAAGCAATAACTAGGAACAGACTACGGGTACAGACAAGAACACAGGATGAATCTTACGGGCATTATGTTGAATGAAAGAAGCCAGACAAAACATTACATATGGTAGAATTCTACTAAAGTTCCAGAATGGGTAAAATTAACTCATGGTATTAGAAATATTTATAAGAGTTATATCTGGGGGATACATGCTAAGAAGGGTGCAAGGAGTTCTACAGGGGTCCTGGAGATGTTCTGTATCTTGATCTTTGTGTTAGCTATAGGAATGTATTTATACATAAAAGTTAATTGAGCTGTACACACAAGATGAGTACACTTCACCTTTTTATAGGTCACTGAAAAAAAAGAATGGAATTATAAATTTGCAGCCACTTAAATGGGGAGATTGGTTAAAACTCGCTATATGTGGTTGAAAGATAAAATCCTGTTCTTTTCTATGACTGTGGAGGAAGCTAAAAATTCAGTTTTTTGTTTGTTTGTTTGTTTTTGTTGTGTTGTTACTGAAGCGTAAATTATATATAATGTTAAATTAGTTTCAGGTATACAAGTTAAAGCTTCAGCATTTGTATACACTGTGAAATGATCACCACAGTAAGTCTAGTTAATATCTGTCACCATACATATTAACACACTTTTTTATTGATGAGAACTTTTCAGATTTACTCTATTAGCAACTTTCAAATATTAGCAATAAAGCATTATAAACTATTGTCATATACAGTTCATGAAACATGAAACCTTATAACTGAAAATGAGACTGGCTAAATTTACTTCACATCAATTTCTAAGGATATTATAATATATGATGAGATAGCAAAAACTTTTGCCAAAAAAGCATGTCATCTACAAAGGAACGTCTTTATTTTTTCATAAATGCTTTCCTTTCTTCTTCACTGACCTTCTGTTTTGCCACACATTTGTTTTTTTGTCATTTCTTACTTCTAATAATGCATTACCCATTTTGTACTTCCTTATTCACCTATATCTGTCTCTTTTTTCCTGGTATATTTATAGTAAATTGCTTGCATAACCCTTGGGCCTACATTAATTTATCTTAGAATGCTTTTCATTTCCCTTTGTGTCCTTTAACTCCATTGATTTACCCTATTTGATATTTCTTCATTATTCTAAAATTTGCTTGGCTGCTGTTCAACACTCTTATTTTTTCCCGTTTTGGTTGTCCCTGTGCCCTAATTATCAGCCTAACTAGGTTATGAGAACTCTTGCACAGAGGGTCCCTACCCCATACATTAGAATCATATTGGATGGATTACTCAAGCTCAGCCAAAGATTGATTTCTTTCTAGCTCCCTCTTTTATACAGCATAATTTAGTAATCTTTTGCCCTGCCTGAAAACCTACAGTAGTACATGATTTATTCATTTCTTGTCATTTATTTCTAGAGCAGTAAAATCATATGTAACTAGTAGCCTTTCCTATTAGCATAAATGAAAAGCAATAAGACAATATCAATGCAGTAGGCTATGGTAGTTAGTAATCAACACGACACCGAAAAATTAAGGCTTCTCCATCTAAATCACTCCCGAGCACTTTGCCATTGTATTTCTGCTGATCTCCAGAACATCCCTGTGTGAATTGGGAAATTATTAAACTTGCATTACTGAGAGAGAACAACAGAAAGTACATGAATTTTCCAAGGTTCCATCAGCTTGGCACCACATTTGAATATAAAAACCAGGCCGTTGCATTTAAGAAGCAGGGTACTTGATCAGGAGAATCAAACTGGTGCTGTTTTTCCTTTGTTCAGATAGAAAAGGAGTGATTAACGTCGATGATCTCACAGGCCCATCTTGAAACGGAGCTCTACCTGGAGGTGACTAACTCAGGCACTCACTGAAACCTCGAATACTTACATTACTAGAACTGGAGAATCACCATGCTCTTTAACACCACCACGGCCTGGGATCCAGCAGCTCAGAACACACTAGTGAAAGAGCTCTCTTGGGATCGTCTTTCTCACAGAATCAAATAATCTAGGGTTTGACTGAACTTTTGAAGTCATGAATCTAATCACCCACTGATATCTAAATCATTTCCACAATGTTCTCACCTACTCTCCAGACCACCAACTCCATCTTTACATATTGGAATCACACGAAGTTCTCATGGGTCCCATTTGTACCCCCAAAATACATACATACATACATACATACATACATAAAATAAAGGAGCAACACTGAACATAGAGCACCTCAAACATTTGAACAGTTCATGTACACCCCTGAGTCTTCTGTTTTTTTTCGGTCAAATATAGTGATTTCTTGTGCCATTCTTTGTAACACATGGTTTCAAGTCCCCACCCAAACTTGGAAACTCTCTTTTCTATGAGTTTTACCTGTCTTTCACTCCTTAACATGGAGGGACATAAAACTAAACAGTCTTCAACTATGGACTGACCAGCACAAAATGGAGTCCAAGTGCCCCTTCCCTCATATGAAATAATTGATGCTGTCTCAGAGTTTGTTTTTCTAGGCAACACAGCTCACTGCTGGATAATAATGGCTTGCGCTCTTACCAAGGCCAAGCCCTTCTCAACCACTGCTCAGGATTTCATGGCCCAGGAAAAGTCACTGGTGGTGGCTATGTGTCTAAACTTGACTCAAGCTAATCCTTTTTGCCTGTGTAAGCCATTCCTCATGACTTCATTAAGATGTCTGTAGGCCTATAGTATATACAGTAGACTCTCAATTAATTGGCACTCAAGCAACCAGCACTCTCAAGCAACCGGTAGATAGCTTTTTTGAATTCCGGTGAAGAGAGAGTCTCCTTGCTTGTGTCTGGCATATATCAATCCCCGTGGGTGCCAGTTAACTGAGATTCTACTTTACACTAATTATGCTGTTAAGAGGCTAGGGAATGCATGAAGTTTGGTCATTTACATAAGTGTGTACATCAGCCCTGTCTCATCAGAATGACCCCAAACCCAGCTCTGCAAGGCTACCCTAAGCATGGATGATTTGTCATATGGCAAAACTCAGAGGCAAGGATGACACAGTGACTGTCTCTGTAATTCAGCTACCTCAGCCTGGGAAGGAACTCTTTTCTGAGGGGACTAATTAATATGAATCTACCCAAGGAGGCAGCTTCAACTGTACAAGCTAGAGGCTGCTCCAGCTCCATAGTAAGTCGGCCCAGGTTGGCTGGGGAACAGGAGGCTCCCAGGCCCAGCTGCTTAGTCAGGCTCATTTCATCCTCCCCGGGCGGGACAATGGTGAGGACAGTGAGGACCTCGCCTGACACACCAGATCTAAAGCAGGCGTGTCTGGTCTTTTGGCTCCCCTGAGCCACTTTGGAAGAAGACTTGTCTTAGACGATACATAAAATAAACTAACACCAACGATAGTTGAGCTACAAAGAAAAAGATCTGTGCATCATTTTTGTAATGTTTTAAGCAAGATTATAAATTTGTGTTGGACTGCATTCAAAGCCATCCTAGTCGGCATGAAGCCCACGGGCCGTGGTTGGATAAACTCGATTTAAAGGGACACTAGAAACAGGATCATGCAAGTTGAGCAAAACAAAACAAGAATGCCCATCAACTCTACAGTTTTTCCACTAACAAAATCATTCACAATGTTCACTCCTGTGCAGCGAATACATTTTCTATATGGAGCTTCTGCTGCAGTACTTTGTAATTTCATGGTTTTTGCTGTTTAGGGTGATATAGGGGATTCTTTCCTCCCAGACCGTGGTCATTTTAGGATCAAGGAGAGGATCCCTAAAGCACGAGCATGTGCCTTTCAGGCTAATCTGTAGCTCTGCAACTCCATTCTGAACACCTGCTCTGTGCTACATGCCATGAAAGATGTCAGGAAACCAGGAATGATAAACTAGGGCCTCAAGGAGCTCAGGCTGGTAATGACTAAAATGCACAAGAAAGACAAATTTCTCAGTTTTACCCCCTAGCAAAATCCTTTTTTTTTTTTTTTTTTTAACTCGGGCATGCCCCATCATAAATATACTTTGGAATTTGCCATTATCCCCCAAGTTACCTTCCTGAGCATTTCAATCTAGGAAGCATCTTTTTCTTTTGAATGTCATGTAGTGTGACAAATTAGTTCTCTTACTTTTACCAAAGCACTTACTATAATAAGCTGCTTCTCTTATGTATCCTTACTTTCACCCTGTGTTCTCACAGTGAAAGCGTAATAGCTTTCCTCATTCCCAAGGTCTCCCAATGTTTCTCATTTGCAAATATTCACAAAACAAAGGTTAAAAAAACGCCAAAAGCATAAAACGAAAAGCAGGTCTGAAGTCTACGTTACCCTGGCTCCGTCTTCAGCAGTGCTGTGTATATGGCTGAATTTGCTGTTGTGCTGAGAACACTGGACTTACTGATTTCTGAACAGTGAGTAGCAGAGTAAGTACTGTCAGAAGGTGAATGGCCCTTCCACAGGACCAGGGGAATTGACAAGTTCTGCATTTTGACCTCTTCTAACCCAACCATGCTCAGGTGGAAAGAATCAGGGACAATAAAATAACATGCAGTTGAATTAAAACAGTACACCCCTTTTCACTAGGAAATACACAAAATAAACAGAAATTTCTTATGAAACAGCAAGTCTTTACATTAAGAATCATCAGTACTTATTTCTTTGAGCTCTGGACACAGAATAGTACAGAAAAATGACACAACCCCAGAAGAAGTCTGTAAGTTCCACTCTTTCCAACTCTCTACTCTTAGGATTTTTGCTAAATGGCCCAAATTAAACATGATGGTTCAAGTATCTTCACTGGAGAGTTGCTGTAATCTATCAATGCAAATTCAATGCCCTGAAAATTCTGCTGGCCTCACTTCCATTCTCTTTCACATTTGCAAACATTTTGGTAGTTCCTAAACTGGCATTTTCTGCCGAGTTCAAATCAGTATATCCGTCTGAAAACATGAAAATCCAGTCCGAATTTGAAGATATCAAAGAGTTAATACTTATGGGGAAAAGTCAATGCCCAAAAGGAATTAACTACATTCCCTTTTCAATTTCGCTGTCTTCTGGCTAACTTTCCAAACAGATTTAATCACTCTCTCAGTATCAGTCACAATCAGAATCTCTCCCCAATGGCCAGCACATGACTGCCACTCGGCTCTGAGGCTGCCGTGTAGCCAGCAGCCACCTCACACAGCCATCACTCAACCCCACCAGCTCAGTCCCTCTGGCACCCTTCGGAGGCTGAGTTACCGGCATGAATAAATTCCAAGAGCCCAAGCTAACATGGAGCCATCAATGAAATTAACGGCGAAAGCCATCAAGTATGAGGGTTTGATTTCCATCCAAGGAATGTAGGTTGCTCTTGGTCTCTGCCTCCTTGGCCTTGGAAAGGGAGGCTAGCTAGGATTTCAGTAACTGCTGTTGTCAGTATATGTTACTGCTCGCTGGCTGCGAACCACGTGTCTTGTCTGTTTTCTTCTAGAGTACTCAGTATTTCCCGTGCTTTAGGGGGAAGCAATGTGGATTTCCAAAAACTAGCATTTCCTTCTGGTGCTTGCAACAGTAGGAGTGCCAAAGAAAAGCTCTGTTAATCAATTTTGTGTCACAAAATAAGTTGAAACTACCGCTATAAAAGTTTATCCCCAGAGGTCCTGCCTGCCGAACTTAAAGTCTTCACTTCTCACTCAATTCCCTTCACTCTGAAGACAAAGTGAATGTTTTCATTTTCTCTGGAACTGAGAAGTCAGGAAGATGTTCGAGCAGGAATCTCAGCCACATCAAAGGGGGCTCAGCACCGAAGGTGCTTCCAACCATGTGATCCGTCTGCACTGCTCTCGGGGTCTCCAGAGAGTGCACATCTGACTCAAAGACCAGGACGCTCAGCCTAACCGAGCTGCTCTCCCATGGGCTTGTTTTTTATGGGCATATCAGAACTGGCTTTCTTTCATGCCAACACTGTCTAGTTTTCCTTTGTCATTGGTTGGAGAATCAGTCGTGTCTTTATCTTCTTTGCATCTGTTTATATCAGGTTCCAAACATTTTCTCACCCTCATCGGATTCACAGTTACTCTCCTTTGGATATTCAGGAGGCAAAAGCTCCCTAGTTCTCGTATCCCGATTTCAGTATTGCCTTTCTACACCACTCTTACAGCCTTCAGGTCTTCTAAGTGCCACATCTAACATTTCATCACTTAGAGTAATTTTAGGGCAACAGGATTTTGGAGGTGCAGAGTATTTTCCAGGTATTCCCAGCTCTTTGCCTGCCTCTTTCCTGCCGAGATTGACCTGTGAGTTCACCCTGCACTCATTTTCAGAAGTGGAGGTGTTTCACTCTTGAAAATTTTATTGCACAATGACTAAGATATGGAAACTTACTGCAATAGCATCAAGAGAAATATTTATTGTAAGCTGTTGCTTTACTTTTAAAAGTCAGATTACAAAAGTCGCCTCCTATACTAAATATGTTTGTTAAAATGTAAACTTGGGTAAACCTTCATAAAAAGCAAAACTGTAATTTAATCATGTAATGATTTCATAAAAGTCTTGAGTTCCCTTGTAGAGTGCAAGCCCCGGAGGGAGGTGGCATCAGTTTGCTACCATATCCCAGAGGCCTAGCGAGTCCAAGTTCATTGTAGAGGAGTGATACTTTTTTTTCAAAAATTTAATTTTTTTCATTTTTCTATATTTATTTGACAGTACTCTCCAAACCACTGCCTGGTATGATTGAATGAGGTGTGTCTTTTTTCTTTTCTCTCTTTTTGGAGAACATGCTGCCTTTGTCAACCGGACTCCTTAGGAGTTCAGGGAGTTTCTCTCCATGCACCCTTACTGGGCAGGCTGGTGGGCAGGCTGGTGGGCAGTGGCTCCCACCTGCCTAAGCCTTTCATGCAGCTGGTCCATATGGATGGAAGTTGCTCTGATACAGCTTCTATCCCATGGCCAAAGAAGGTGACACTTTGTGACATTAACTTTGCATTTTTGTACCATGTAGAGGTGGATGGCACTCCAGTCTTCAGCAGGGCTGACTGACTTACAGTATGTACCCCGGTCCCACGGTACTATTAGGGACCCAAAGAAGCTTTAAAATTTTTATCTTTTTTAATATCAGAAGGAAAAAATAAATATCATAATAATAAACAGATTATAATAGATCCCACCTGGATTATATTAACCTTCACTGCAATGCAGTCATAAAATATAATTATTTATCTATATAATATACTTACATATATCTACATCTATCTATATCTATCTATATCTATATCTATCTATTTATTTATTTATTTAAGAAATGGACCCACAAAAGTAAAAATATCCAGGGCCTATGAAAGTCATAATGTAGCTCTAGTCCGAAAAGTTTTATTTATCAATTAGGTCCAGAATATGCTGGGAACTTACTGCTACTTGACAGGAATAAAATGGTGTTTGAGGGATATGATTTTGTCTGAGCTCTGGGCTCCTCTCCCCTGATACTGCCACTCATCCTCCACCTCAGACATTTTCCCTCAGGCTGTCTTCCAGTCTCTAACAGTAAGTCTGCCCAGAAAATGGCTTCTCAATGTCAGCGGAGAATGATCTGGCCCACCCAGTATCTAGCAAGACAAGAGGCAAGAACAACATTGTCATGGACCGGAAAGAGGGCAGAGTTTGGAGCAAGAGAGACTGGTGCAAATTTTGGTTCTGCCATTTGATTGCTGAGTGGTCTTGCTCAAATCACTTAAGAGTTCTGACTATTCTGTGAAAAACAGTGATAATAACATCTGCCTTTCAAATTGCTATAAAGTTTTAAGGTAATTTACATACAAACAGTGAGAATAACAACCAAATATAAGCACTTTATTTTTAAAAGCTATAATATAGTGAGAAGAAGTAAATACGTTGTAGAATAGAGGTGAATTGATGGTTAAATAAAAGTTCAACAAGTGAGTGGCATTACTATTAGGTTAAGCTACCTGCTTTCTCCAATCTTGAATGGCTCCCTACTACTTACAGGACATAGGATACGGAACTTCTCTGCAGTTCATAAAGCCCTTCATATCTGACCATGCCCTTCCGTCCCCACTCTCCTCTCTTCCTCACACCTGCAATTTTGCTCTAGCAAGCCTAATTGACATGCTGTGTTTCAAATCATCCAGGTCTTCTCAAACCGCTGTGCTTTTTTGTATATGCTCTGTCCTCTGCTTAGAACACCGATCCTTCCCCTGACATTTGTCTGGCTACAGAATTCCTACTCTTCTTCCATACACTTCTCTATTTTCAGTTCTTCCTTATTCTAAATCACTTTTCATTCCTCTCACTATTCTATAGTTAAAAAAAAAGGACATTGTTTAGAACTACTTATATTTCATTCTTAGAAATGTAAATGTCACATTTATAATCTCTCACCATTTAATCATTAATAAATCAACATTTAAACACATTAAGGAAGAGTGGAAAAATAAGATTTTTGAAGAATCTTTTTATCCATCTTTAGCCAATCATTTAGCTTAAGTAAAATCAGAAATTCAATGGGGAGGGCCCTCATTTTTTAATAATGTTTCTCCCTCACACTGTTATAACTATAGAGCACAGCTTTCTCCTAAAAGCAAGGATGCAAAGTTTCCAAATATTCCCATTCTTTTTAATAAAATATTTAGAGCTATCCATTGTCAGACAATAAATAAACCAAATTTGTAAAGCGTTCAAATCTGCATATTATTATTAACCATGCACATATTAAACTTGGCTGACTGATATATAAATGGAAAAAAATGTAGAGTATAATTTTTACAAAACTCATGATAAAATCTTGATTAGATCTAGATTTTATTATGAAGTAGATGACAATTTTCAAATTAATGATTATTTAATTTATTAATCCATTAAATCATGCTCATTTTATTCCATTTAGCACTTGAAATTGAGAGATCAACTTTACCAAAATAACTTTGATCACTGTAGATAATTCATAATTAAGTTCTTAAAATTGGTTAAAGAATATTAATGCATTTGGACTAAATACATATTTAATGAAAACTTAGAACTAAGTGTTTTCAGATTCAAATATTTATCAGCTGTCCTTAAGATGTCAGCATTCTTTGACACAGTGTACTACAGCTTAATGCTTCTATGGAGATTAAAATATGTATTGTATTAATATAAGTAATGATTTATGTCAGAATGTACTGTCATTTCTAATGAAAAAGATTACAAAACAGATAGCTATAATGTACTGGGGGAGGGGGGTGGTAAATTTGAAATCTTTATGTTCAATTTTTAGCCAGGAGAGCTATTTATAAGATCTCTCCATAGTAAACAATGCCCATCAGTTCTACTGACAGTGAGATGACTTCTAAAAATGAAAAAGGATGAGAAACAGGCCTATTATTGAGAGTGGAAGCCAGGCTCCGACTGCAACATAAACAGGTTTACAGCTACAGTGCTGATTTCTCCTCATGACGAAGGCAAAGCCCAGGCAAAGAGAGTAGGCCATATCAACAGGGTGCAATATGTCATAAAAGCTATTATGATGTCTTAAAATTGAACATTTTTTTAAAAATTCTGAATTCAGAGTCTATTAAAAATGCATTATCCAAAAGGCTGTTTGCTATCTTTAGAAGTTTAATGCATTTTAAAGTAATATTCTCACATTATGAAGTGTGAAATCACAAAGTTTGGCATGGAAGGACTATAACTAAGGGCTCCTCCATTATCCAGGGCCATGAGTCCCATTACCAACAGGCAGGTATCACATTTACGCCAAATTTGCTTGCATAGGTCATAGGGTGCAAAGTAGCTAAGAATTATTAGTAGAAGCAACTTACCTTGCTCTACCTTTTAAAGCTTACCCTTAGGGATGTATAAAATATTGTCTTGTTGACATCTCTTTAGTATATATGAATATTCATATATATACAATATGTATTTGTAAATTTACTTTGGGGAGGTCAATTACACCCTGTGCAAGAAAAATAAAAGATGATTTGATCAAGTAAGTAGATATTATCTCCCTATTAACAGGACCCCATTATTCTCATCTTGTATGAATTTTGGTCAAAGAAACCATGGTTGAGATGTAAATTGTTGACATTTAGTTTTGTAAAGAATAGTAATGAATGCTAGTTCTGTAGCACTATAGCATACCTAGCAAAAGATTTATGGATATAATGTTGAATAACAGAATGACAATGATGTTAGTTTATTTAAATTCTCAGTCCTACTAATATTAGAATAGGCACTATTAAATGCCATTGCATATAATTTTTTAAATGTTTCATTATATACCCAGAAATTCCTAATTAATTCTTTTTTAAACCCAGTTCTCATTACATTTACCTACACATCTTATATCGAGGAATTTTGGTCTGTCCATAAATAATAGAGTGAGTGGTCATAGTTATCCTAAGATTCCTTTAATTCTTGTATCCTGGCCATCTTTTTTTTTTTCTCTTTAATGTTTTTATTTTACTAATTCAAAAATGGGAAAACCATTTTTAACCTGCAGAGTACAAAGATAGAGTGTGGCCATAGTTTACCCATCTTGTGAGGAGGCTCATTAAGGTATCTCCTAGTGCCTAGCACAGTGTCTGACACACAGACATTTGTTGAGAGTGAACTTCTCCACTTTGCATACAAGGAAAGCAGCGTTCAAGAGGTTAATCACTTCTCTCAGGTGTGGGGCTAGAACTCAAACTTGCCTTGCAGTGGGATAGTTGCAGAATTGGGGCTGGTAGTTCTTCCAAATCCTGTGCTCCTTTTTAAAAAAAATTATTTGTATTGTTAGACTTAGTGGGGTGACATCTGTTAGCAAGGATTACACAGGTTTCAGGCACACAATTCTACAGTGCATTGTCAACTTGATGTATAATAAGTTCACCACCTAATGTGACTTCTCTTTCCACCACCTTATATTTAGCTTCCCCCCTCCTCTCCCACCCCCTCCCTGTTCTCCCCTCCCCTCTTCCATCTCCCCTCCCCTCCCCACCCATCCCCAAGTAAACATTAAACTATTGATTGTTTCCATGGGTAATTTGTTTGTTTGTCTGTTTTTTTTCTTTGTTGCTTTCAGTTTTATATTCCGCATATGAGTGAAGTCATACAGTTCTTTGTTTTTTTCTTTCTGACTTATTTCACTAAGCATGATGATCTCCAGGTCCATCCATGTTGTTGCAAATGGCAATATTTCATCTTTTCTTACAGCTGAGTAGTATTCCATTGTGTATATGTACCACAGCTTCTTTATC
>PVJL010014571.1:0-27585 GCA_004026885.1 Lyroderma lyra
GAGGGGAGAAAGGGGAGGGGGTGGGAGAGGAGGGGGGGAAGCTAAATATAAGGGGATGGAAAGAGGGGTCACATTAGGTGGTGAACTTATTATGCATCAAGTTGACAATGCACTGTGGAATTGTATGCCTGAAACCTATGTAGTCCTTGCTAACAGATGTCACCCCAATAAGTCTAACAATAAAAATGAATTAAAAAAACAAAAAAAAACAATTAAAAATTAAATAAATTTGAAAGTATTTCATCCTATTAATAATATTTCTAAGATAAAATGTACATAGTATTAAGTAATTAGAAAATTTTCTAATTCTACTTTTTAAATTCCTTTCCAAATATTGATCTATGAGTATTACTATTAAAAAAATTCTTAGGTATTTTCAGCAGTGTGACTCATGAGTTAATGCTGATTTTATGTCTTTCCTTCCTGGCAAGCCTATTCAGCCCACAGCCCACATGTGGCCCAGGACAGCTTCAAATGTGGCCCAATACAAACTTGTAACTTTGTTAAAACATCACGAAAATTATGCACAGACCTCTTTTTTAGCTCACCAGCGATTGTTAGTATTAGTGTATTTTATGTGTGGCCCAAGACAATTCTTTTTCCAATGTGGCCCAGGAAAGCCAAAAGATTGGACACCCCTGCCTTAGAGTGTAGTTTATCATGCCTGTATAGTCACACTTAAACCTCCCCTGTTCAGGTATATTTTATGCACACATATGGGGGACCATGAATATTTAATGTTGACTGTTATCCTAAAGGTATGTTTTCATATTAATAGGGGAAAAACTACTAAAGAATGTTGCATATATTTTTACTTTAGGATTGTCTTATTCTTGTTTGACATAAAATGTTTCATTAGTTTTGAAGCTAATCCTAAAGAAAACAAACACTTGCTCTGACTGTTGGATGTCACTTCGCAAGTTAGAGGTGTATTCCCTTACTGATGCCCTACCCTTCTCAGTATAAAGTCCTCTGTGGTCAGTGCCCATTTCCTTTAGGAAGTTAGATGAGGGGTCCTTAGGAGCTGCTGTGCTGTAGTAGGAAACTTGTGATGGGAGGGAGTGAACAGTCTCCCCAGATAGGACAAGACGAGGTTGTATGCTCACAATGTGTGGCTTGATGGTCCTCTGCTGTCAGGGTTCCTGTGGGCGTGTTTCCACTATTGGATGACGTAGATCAGTGTGCATAGTATAAATCCACTTTTACAAATCCCTAAACTCTTACCATCTCATACCTATTGATGCCCAGTATTTTTAGTTTTCTGTATTCTGATGTGTGCAGGATTCCTGTAGCATTTCTTTAATGGTCATTAAGATAGGCGATACTGTGGAATCACTCAAGTTTTTGAGTGTATAAAAGTAATCATACACTTCAGTTTTCAAAGTTAACTATTTCCCTCTCTTTGTTAGGAACAGCGTTTACATTTTCTAAAGCAACAGGAGCGTCGTCAACAGCAGTCTCTTTCTGAAAATGAAAAGCTTCAGAAGTTGAAGGAACGAGTTGAAGCCCAGGAGAATAAGCTGAAGAAGATCCGTGCCACGAGGGGACAAGTGGACTATAGCAAAATCATGAACGGCAATCTGTGTACGTTCCCGCGGCGCCACACATATCCACACTCACCAGGCGTAGGCTCAGTGACCCAGACCCCAGCTTTGGGCAGTCGGTCACACACCAGTAGCGCCATGTAACTGTGTGATCAGAGCTGGCTGCAGGAAGTCCCTGAAGCATTGCTCTGTCCACCTGCGTAGAAAAGGATGGGTTGAGTAGGTTCAGTGGTCTTAGAAGAGCTCTTGCAGCCACAGCCATGCAGTGGGGAGATCCTTGGGTTAACATTTATAACAGCTACCCTTTGGGTTGGGGCTGTGATGCTCCAAGATTCAGGTTATTATAAGGGTCTGTGATAATTACACAGCTTAAATTTTATCTGTGTAGTAAGGTGAATCATACCGATGCTCATTTTGTATTTTTGTGAATGTATCTTCTTTGTTATTTTATTAATCAGTTCAGTTAGTGCCTCCTTTATGTTACAGTGCTAGCAGAACAGATTTGGGGTCCTGCCTTTACAGAGCCTGTGGTCTTTTGGTTCATTGACATTCCCAGGTGGCTTGAGGAAGCTGGCTTTTGGACTGATTGCCCTAATTCCAGGACATGAGCAGTCACACCATATGTCCAGAGGCCTGTGGAGGTGTGCTGTGGGTTATGCACATCTCAGTCTTCTCTCCAAGGTCTGGCACTTGACACTAGAGTTGAGTTAAATGTATAGAAATGAAGATATTACCCAACAAAAATAACAAAATACCATGAAAAAAAAATACATCAACTAAGTGATTGTTGTCTTTCTTGGCGGGAAATTACAGCTGCTGAAATAGAAAGGTTCAGTGCCATGTTCCAGGAGAAGAAGCAGGAAGTGCAAACTGCAATTTTAAGAGTGGACCAGCTCAGCCAGCAGCTGGAAGACTTAAAGAAAGGGAAGCTGAATGGGTTCCAGGCTTACAACGGCAAGCTGGCGGGGCCCGCCGCAGTGGAGCTGAAAAGACTGTACCAAGAGCTGCAGGTAATGCGCCTGTGTCTGGCAGAGGGAGTCTGTGTGGGAGCATCTTCCAGGCTCTCTGCCCAGTGAAGACTGAGAGCCTCAGGAGCTGGAGGCAACTTCGTGCGTTCTGATGTAATAGTAGGCACAAAACATACTCAGTGCAAAAGGGTTTCTGAAATAGCTTTGAGGTCATACACATAGCATACCGTTCACCCATAAAGTACAGTGTAGTGGTTTCTAGTGTCTTTAGAGTTCTGCATCTCCCACCACAGTCAATTTCAGAACATTTTCCTCACCTCAAAAGAAACCCCCCCCCGCCCAGAGCCACCCCTCCCGGCCCTAAGCCCCCACAGCCCTCCCTTCTGTCTACAGACTGCCTGTCACGGCATTTCATATGTACTGCTCCATGCGGTGTGTAGTTCCTTGTGACTGGCTTCTTTCACTTGAATGTTTTCAGTATAGAAATTTAGCACCAAATGTAATTGGTGATATAATGAACTCTAAAGAATGAAGCTGTAGATGATATTTAAGGTCTCTGTATAAACTGTTTTGATGAGGTAGATGCCTGTTGTTAACCCCTTGTCTTAGTCAGCAAGAGCCGCTGTAACAGTACCATGGACCGGGGGCTTAAATGACAGACATTCACATCTCACAGGACTCCCAGGTACACTGGTACCTGTGTGCACCTATTCTCTATTTCATCTTTTTAAAGTGCTGGTTGGAACCCACTAACACAAGACACGAACATTCTCTTTGGTGCTTTAGGCCATCCTCTGTTGAATTTCCTGCTGCCTCCTCATGAGGTGCCTCATTTGGTAGATTCTTCTTAGGTCTCTAGAGTACATGTTCAGGGCAGTTGTCGCTAAAGCACCATTTCCAACAACGACATTCATGGCCCTCATCGTCATTACTGGGAACAGTCATTCTGTACGCTTTGAAGAGGACACCTGTTTGTGGATAGTTGCTCTTTTTTTGTTCCATAACTAATCTGTTCTTGCTTTATCTGTGCTCTATTTGTAAATATTTAGCACACAGGTGACAATGCATATATGTAAATATACATAAGAACTTACTTTTTCATTTTTAAAAATCTCCCTGGTAAGAGAATTTGACTGTTTAATTAATGCAAGTCATAAAAGTTGTTTTCTATTTTGTAGATTCGTAACCAGCTTAATCAGGAACAGAATTCAAAACTCCAGCAGCAGAAGGAACTTTTAAATAAACGCAACATGGAGGTGGCCATGATGGACAAACGTATCAGCGAGCTGCGTGAGCGTCTGTATGGGAAGAAAATCCAGGCATGTAGGAACAAAAGTGTTTCTGTGATATAAACCACTAAAAATTGCACATCTTCACTATAACAGCCCTTTGTTCTCCCCACCCGCCACAGCTGATAAAACATGTATTAGCCATAACGCATAAAAAACAGCAGTAGAAGGAAGTTCTCTTTCTCAAAGAGGCGTTTGTGTCCTGGTGCATGGAATCAGAACCACCCCTGTGGGAGCCACAGGCTGTCCCTGACCTCCATCTGCTATGCAGGGCTGTCCCTTCTCCACGGGGGGACCTTTGGCTCCTCACTCACAGTTCAAGGCTGGGGCGCACTCTGCCATTTTAAGCTGTGCCACATGGGCACATCCCTTGACCCGTGTGGCCTCATGTCCTTGTTGCAAACTGATTCGTCCTACCTTCCCAGGAATCACCATGACGGGTCTTAGAAATGGCCCAGGTGGACAGGCTTTATACGCTCTTGAGTAAAGTTCTATTAGTGCTTTTAAAAAATCTTCAGTTGGTATTTTAAATTTCAAAGGTAATAAATACTCACTGAAGAAAAGTTAAAACAGTGCCCAGATGATTAAAGGAAATGTGAAAGTCCCTCCACCCTGTTCTCATCCTTGAGGGATGACAGTTGTTAATGGCTCTAATCTTTTGCTTAATACAGATAGAAAATACTGAGTTTTTAATTGAAAATGGAATTATAGGAATTATATCATCTAGACTGTTCTGAACCTAGTCTTTTTTTCAAAAATTGCAACATGGATATCTTTCCAGGTCCTTATTCCTTTTGTAACTTCTATATAATACCCGTGTCCCAGGGCCAGTTTGCCCAGCTCTGTTGTCGGTCGGGTGTCCCCAAGTCTTGCTATTCTTCTCGGTGCTGCTGTGAGCATGTACATACTGACAGGAAGGACTACTGTGCCTGATCTCTTTCTGGCTGGATATGGCACTTCCTCTTTCCTCTACTGGTAGTACCCAGGGGTTGAGGGCAGCGGTGCCAGGTTCAAGCTGATGGGCACTCTGCCCTCGGGAGAGGAGACAGGAGCAGGCAGCCAAGCCACCTGGGACAGTGCTCCCAAAGTCCCCTTATCCACACTCAGTAATTGGTTCTTCCACAGTTTGACAAGTGATTTTGTCAGCTCCCACAGCTCTGAAGGTAGCTCTCAGGAGGTGAGGCTTGGCCTTCTGGGGCTTTGCCTGGGTGGGATGGGTTAGAAGAATGCTAGAGGAAGAGAACTGCCACTTCTGTGACTGTGTCAGGTACAAAGTCTCTTATTTACAAAGCTGTGCACGCACGCGCGTGCGTTTGTGTAGGGACGGATGGATGGATGGATGGATGGATTTTAGGGTATTGGTTCACAGTGATGGAGGCTGGTACATCTAAAATCTGTAGGGCAGGCCTGCAGCCTGAAGACCCAGGGACCTGTTGCTGTTGCCGCTTAAGTAGGTAGCTGCTAAGGCAGAACGCCCTTCTCCTCAGAGGTCCTCCATCTTGTGCTCGCAAGGCCTTCCACTGATGGCACATGGCCCTCTGACATTATGGAGGGCCAGGTGCTTCACTCACAGTCTGCTGATTTAAATGTTAGTCTCATCTGAAAAATATCCTCACAGTATCATCTACGTGTATTTGTCCAAATATCTGGGTACCATAATCTAGCCAAGTGGATGCATAAAATTAATAATTGTTCACTGTTGCTGGACAGTGTTGTGTGACCAGTGTTGGTGGCTGTGACTTGGTGTCCTTGCTGAGGACAGTATTGCTGTCTTCAGTGAGCTGGTGTGAGCCCCACCTGATTCCAGGCCCTGTCACTGTGCCCTGCGTGGGTCATTCAGTTCTTACAGCAGCCCTCATCCTGACTTTATGGACATGGGCACAGAGGTTCAGAGAGGCTCTCATGTGCCCGAGGCAGCACAGCCAATATGAAGCAGAGCAGGATTTGAAGCCAGGCTCAGAGCCCAGGCTGTGCCTGGTGCCTCTGCCTGCCCACAGGGAGGAGCACATCCCCCAGGTGAGGGGGTTACATAGCTGGAGGTGTCCTGGGGAGCAGCCGTGTTATGTCTGCAGCTCCCAAACAATAGATGTCATCAGAGAGAAGAGCTCAGAGGGCTGTGGGTCGAGGCACTTGTGTGAAGTCTCACCTTCCTAAACGCCCCTCTTCCAGGGTGATGGGGTTGCCTCAATACAGAATACTGAATGAGGGTCAGGTCTGAGCAGGCCATCACACAAGGTCCACAGTTTCCTTCAATTTACAAGTCTCTTAACCCTACCAGACCGCTGTACCGGTATTTCAGCAATTTCCGAACCTGCCGCTAGACCGCGGTACCTAATTTTCGGTACTTTGCCTCGTACGTGAAAAACATGACTCCAAGTTCCATCTTATTCTAACCACTTGTTTGCATGGAACTAACGTTTTTCTATATCATGTTGGTGTTTTCTCTTTAAGGCTCAGGAGCCCAGGTATAGGAGACAGTTAGGTTCAGGGCCTCAGGTCTGATAGGATTAACTCTTGTTTCTTCCCATTTTGCAGCTGAGCCGTGTAAATGGCGCGTCATCTCCACAGTCACCCCTGAGCACACCTGGCAGGGTGGCCGCAGTAGGGCCGTACATCCAGGTTCCCAGCACCGGCAGCTACTCAGCCCCAGGAGACCCCATGAAGCCCCAGTCTCTCACTATTGCTTCAGGTGCTGCCCATGGGAGATGCAAACCTGGTAAGTGGCCAGATTCTCTTCCTGGGGGACAGTAAGGAGCAGAGTGGGGAAGCTGTGGAGGCAGCAGCCTAAAAGGAGGCTTTCGCATCACACCCTCAGATTCCCCGGAGGCACCTGATCTTCTGGGGCAGCTTTTGGGAGTTGTGTGCCACCATAGTGAGATCCCAAAAACAGAGCACTGGACTGGTCTCTCCTTGCCCCATTCAGCATGGCTAATCTATTCAGAAGACCCCACACCATCACTTTGACCCTTGACCCAGTGAATATGTGGTATGATGGGCCTTGGCTCCCAGCAGCACCCAGGCTGGTGTGTTGTTCTCCTGAGGACATTGGCATTCCCTGAGGCACCCCTGCTTCCAGCCAAGGCAGGCGAGTCCTCCATGCAGAGTCTGCCCTCCTTTGTGGAAGGGGGTGCCATTTCCAGACCAGTACTTTTTTGCAGTAGACTTCCTGGGTGGCCGGGGTTGACAAATTGCCCTGTGACACAGGACCATGGAGTGCGGGTCCAAGTGTTGCAGCATGCCTTTGTCTGTCACAGCAGTACTACAGCTGGTCCTGTCAGGCCTGTCTGTGGAGGACTTTACAGATTGGTGGCAGATATGTGCAGGCTTGTACATGTGTGTGTTGTGTTCCCTTACCTGGCATTAGTCTGAGTGATGACTCCCCTGCTGCTCCTGCTGGGGCCGGGGGCTTGCTGGGACCTGGGCAGGAGAAGGCATTACAGCCCTCAGGTTTTGGCCACACCTCAGCAGCCACATAGGCTGCATTGGGTTGGTGGTGAGCTCTGAGTGCAGTATTCTCTGATTAGCTGTCATTTAGAATGTGGACCCCCTGTGGTGGGAATCTGTGTGTGAATTTCCAATGGCAGATGTCTCCACTGCTTTCATCTTAAAACACCCCCAAGCTGGGAGCATCCCCCATTGCCCCTTCTCTGGGTGTATGCTGGGCCACCTTGCAGGGCTTACAAGGAGAAGACACCTTCCAGGACCCAGAGGACGTGTCCTTCAGAAGTTCAGCACTAGCCTTGGTCTTTCTACTGGTTTGACTTGACACAGGAAAGCTGTGTCACCCCCACACTGGGGGCAGAATCTTGGCCCAGATGTAGAGCTGCAGTAAAACTTCTCAGTGGGCCCGCTAATGTTGGCTGTTCTGGTTCCGTGTCACACAGATGGCCATGGTAAACCCAGAGTGACCGGCTTGTGGACAGTGTCAGACCTCGACGTCGGGCCTGACTGCGGGTCCTCACAGCGCTGTGCAGACCTGCTCACGAACCGTATGTTGCTGGCAGGCCTGGGGAGCTCTGGCCTCTTTACACTGTTAGGCCAACAGTTGTTCGTTTTTCCAAACTGAGAACGGTCTGCTTGTCACATCTAGACTTGAAAATGGTGCCACAGAAACCTACTTTGTCCCTTCCTGCAGCAGACATATGTGAGGTGGGGCTGGGCCACACACACCAGGTCACACTCAGAAGGGTGTGACCAGGGCTGGCACAGTGAGGGCTTTGTACCAAATGAAGATGATTTTCTGAGTACATTGTGAGAGGCTTTTAGCTTTACCTTCAATACAAGAATCTCTCTTTATCCTTGAAAGTAATTGTTCCTTTATGATAAAAATAAATGGTATTTCCTCCTGTACCTCCTGCCTCATCCCGAGGAAAGAAAATTCTTAGTCCCTTGTTAGTGCTTTGCTGCTGATTTCCATAAAACCTCCTTCCCATGGCCATGGGAGAGGCACATTCCCTGTAGCCCTGCAGCTGGCCACTGTGCAGTGGGCTCTGTTTCCCCATCAGCCCGAGTTTTCACCTGGAGGCACCCTGGGTGAATCTGTCATTTCTGGCCCACACCTTCCCAGTCTCAGAGGTAACCACGGGAACAGGAAAGCACACCCACGTCTGACCTGGAAGAGGCACGGTGACATTGTGAACCCGGGCCTTGGAGTGCCCAAGAAGGGCCCTCACAGCTTGGCTGGGGCCACCCGGAGCCCGCAGCACAGCGACGTGGCAGTAGGTACAGCAGAGTGTGGGGCTGCTGCAGAGGCTGGCCATGGCTTTGAAGCCGCCCAGCGTAGCTGTCAGGGCGCTCAGAGGCTCCCTGCTCCTCCTGCATCATGTACCTTCTCCAATTGTGCCCAGAACACGTGTGAGCATTGCGGGTGCATGGCTCCCCTCGCCACTCTTGTGAAAAGGAAGGGGTTTCCCAGCAGCTCCTCAGTCACCCTACCTGCTGTGCTGGCAGCTGGGTGCAAAGCGAGGACACACTGTTCTTGTCAGGAGGACCAGGCAGTCCCGGTGGCTGTCTACTTCCACCCGGCACCTCTGCTTCCTGCAGAGGGAGCGAGCCTGGTCAGGGACAGAGCCCAAGCCTCCAGACGGGAGTGGGCCTGAGGTACCAGCAGTGCCTGCACCCTTTTTCAGTTTGGAAAATGCTCTGTGAAAAAATCTCTGTGCCTTTCCTAAAAATGCGGTTGACTGGCTTTCTGATCACTGCAACAGTGGCAGCTGCTATTCCAATCAGTGGGAACGGGGAATGGACCTGTGATTGTGCATCACTTTAGAGGGTAGAAATTGCTAACAGAGTAAAGCTGAAATTTTCTTCTAGTATTGGAAGCAGAACAGGTCAAACCTGTTATGAAGTCAAAAGATCAGCCTTTCTTATTGTTGTATATAAATGTATTTACAAGTAGTGTTTGAATAGTAAGTGCCAATGCTAATTTTATTCGTTGGTATTGATAGTAATGGGCTTGACCTGTACTTAAATGGGAGCCAAGAATGTGTCTAGTGCTCGGGCCTCTCACCCAGGTCAGTTGGTCATCGCTGGAGACTGCACACACGAGCGCCATGTGGGTGCTGGTGACGCCTCGCGAGCAAAGGCCACGCTTGGTCCTGCGGGGCACCAGCCGGCACGCGAGGTGGGGATGGTCAGCACCTACTGGGTAGTGCAGCTCCATCAGAATTTGATGTCCCAAAAAGTGATTCTTGTTTCTGGTTGGGATTACTTTTATGTTGGTTCAACTAATTTTAAGAAAAATTTTACTTAAATTCTGTGTTCTTTTCAAGCCAATGATGGAAACTGGCCAACATTAAAACAAGCTCCGAGCTCTTCTGTGAAACCGGCGCAGATCGCCAGTATGGACTGGAAGGACTCAAGCTTGGAGGGGCCGCTCAAGCAGGGGACCGTCTCTAGCCAGCCTGTGTCCTTGTCAGCTCTAGGAGCCACGGAGAAGCTGGTAGGCCCCCTCTCGTTATCCCTGTAACACTCATAAGAGCTCCTGACCACGTCACATTCGGCCCTCAACCTCACCTGAGGGGTTGGAGATGTCAGAGGCAAATTAGTCTTGTGAGTGTGCACATCACACCCTAAGTACCCGGGCTCTGGTATGCAGGCTTTTGGTCAGGGTTGTTCTGCTGCACACAGATGACACACCCCACCGTGTGTAACCCCCAGTGTGCCCTGTGCCTGGTCACACGCTGATTTGAAGGGTTATTTAAGTTCTACCTTGTGTTCTCATTTAACTGTGAAAGGAAATATACTTAATTCTTCAAAGATGACTTTTTCTTCTTCACATCTAAATTTAGGGTGTTGAGATGGGTAAAGCGCCACCCCCTATCCCTGGTGTCAGCAAGCAGCCACCTCCAAGCTACGGGGCATACCCAAGCCCTGCACCCATGGGCCCAGGGTCGACAAACTCCCTGGAGAGGAGGAAGGAGGGCAGCCTGCCCAGGCCCAGCGCAGGCCAGGCTGGCCGGCAGAAACCCACCCCGCTGCCTGCCACAGGAAGCGCCCACCCGCCGGGGTCCTCGCAGCAGATCCAGCAGAGGATCTCCGTGCCCCCGAGCCCCACATATCCACCCACGGGGCCGCCTGCATTTCCAGCTGGAGACGGCAAGCCTGAGCCCCCACTGACTGTGGCCATCAGGCCCTTTCTGGCTGATAAGGGCTCCAGGCCCCAGTCCCCCAGGAAGGGACCCCAGACGGTGAACTCCAGCTCCATATACTCCATGTACCTGCAGCAGGCCACACCACCGAAGAGCTACCAGCCGGCGGCACACAGCACCTCCAATAAGTCAGTTAAAGCAGGTACAGTGGGCTACCTCCTTCTCTTCTCAGGGCCAGGAAGATACACTTTTACTTAAGGAAATGCCAGTCCATGTCCTTATTACCATTTGGGCCACATGCTATTTAGGACTAAACTTGATTTTTACATAAAAGTGTAGCCTGGGGTGTCCGTGTGAGATGTGGGCAAAAGAAATGCACAGAGTAGTCTTGCAGCCACCTCCCAGCTCTCCCACTTCCTGTCTGAGTGCCCAGCTCCCGTAAGGGTGAGATGCCAGTGTCCTCTCTTTCTCCTGCTTCACAGTAACTTGTACAGGAAACTGGCGGGGGGCCTGCCTGGACCACTTCCCAACTCCCAGAAGTAGCTGAGCCAGAACCCTGGGCAGTGATACAAGGCAGGTGCCCACAGAAAAGCCGTGACTTTGGTGAGGGGATCAGGCTCAGGAGCCAAGAAGTTCTAGGGAGGCAGGTGAGAGACCAGGGCCTAGTTCCGCACCTCCCAAGGTCAGTGGCAGTTCTGACCCAGATGGTAGGGTCCTACACATTGGGTCTGGGCTGGGTGTCATCAGACATTCTTGGGTGTGGGCCTCAGTGCCCAGTCCCAGCGCCTCCCAAGTGGAGGTGCCATGCTTACCTGTGGACAGGGCTCTGGCCTGTGCTGAGAGGGCCTGACACCTTCCTCAGGGCTCCTGAGCCACCCGGCAGACCTTCCTGTCTCAGGTGGCCTGTGCCTTCCACCATGGGACTTAGTCCAAGGGTCAGGTGCATGTCTGGAGGTGACATCCTTCTCCTTGGCCAAAAAACAAGGACAACTTGTTTGGGGAGGTCAAGTCCATGACCCGTTTGTTTTTTTTCATTTGAAAAAGCCCCGATTCTGGAATCCCAAATGTAAAAACCAGTAAGTTAGACACTCCACCTGCCAGGAGGAGTCAGCCGGGGCTCTATGAACAGATGGCTCCTTGGGGCTTAAATCAGGGTTCACCAGCCGGGCCCCATCTCATGTAAGCAGAGGTGCTTAAGTGACAGGAGCCCAGGTCCCACAGATGCTCAAAACCTCTGTCCTGTCTCCTCCAGTGTATGGGAAGCCTGTTCTCCCATCCGGTTCAACGTCCCCATCCCCATTACCGTTCCTTCATGGGTCGCTGGCCACGAACACATCACAGCCCCAGCTGCCTTTGGAAAATGCTGAGAAAGAGCCTGAGCAGGACAGCCCCGCCCCGCCCGGGGATGGCAGCAAGGGCACCATGGAGAGCCTGCCCCGGCCGCTCAGCCCCACCAAGCTCACGCCCATCGTGCACTCGCCACTGCGCTACCAGAGTGACGCGGACCTGGAAGCCCTGCGCAGGAAGCTGGCCAATGCCCCACGGCCCCTGAAGAAGCGCAGCTCCATCACGGAGGCTGAGGGCCCCAGTGGGCCCAACATCCAAAAGTTGCTGTACCAGCGCTTCAACACCCTGGCTGGCGGCATGGAGGGCGCCCCCTTCTACCAGCCCAGCCCCTCACAGGACTTCACGGGCACTCTGGCTGACATGGACAATGGCAACACCAACGCCAACGGGAACCTAGGGGAGGCCAGCCCCTCCCAGCCCACAGCTCCACTCCCCGCTGAGCCTGCCCCAGCCTCAGATGCCAATGACAATGAGCTCCCCTCCCCTGAGCCAGAGGGGCTCATCTGTCCCCAGACCACCCACCAGACAGCCGAGCCTGCTGAGGACAACAACAACAATGTGGCCACAGCCCCATCCACAGAGCAGGTCCCCAGCCCTGGGGCCGAGCCCCCCTCTCCAGGGGAAGAGCAAGTCCCCACGTCACTTCCTCCCGTTGTGCCCCTGCCGGCAGCCTCTACGGTGGGTGTATCCTGAACCAGGGTCAGGCTTCCTCTTCAGGCTGCCAGTGCTCTTGGAGGACCCACCTGTGCCAGTGTGTGCTGGGAGCCGTCCCCACCCTCCCTGAAGCTGTGGGACAGGCTCTGATGGGGACCTGGGGAGGCCTGGGGTTTCCCTGAGAAGGGGGCTGCCCTGGAACCCTGGGAGGGCAGGCAATGGGGAGGGCATGGGGGAGAAGAACCTTCTAGACAGAGCCTTCTGGTGGGAGGTCAGTGTTAATGGAGCAGGGAGGGTTGGGAGTCCCCCAACTTGGTAGAGATGCACTAACTCCAGGGGTGACAGCAATTACAAAGCTGGGCTGTCACCTACCTACCTGGTGCCTGCACAGGGCCCCGCAGCCAGGGTCCGCCCAAGGCATTGTCCCCCTGAAGTAGGGCACTGAGGCGAGCACTGTCCCCAACCAGGGCAGGTCACCTTTACTGAGAGAGCCTCACCCGCCCCCACAGAGCAAGCGGACCAACCTGAAGAAGCCCAACTCGGAGCGCACGGGCCGTGGGCTGCGGGTCCGCTTCAACCCGCTGGCACTGCTCCTGGATGCGTCTCTGGAGGGGGAGTTCGACCTGGTGCAGAGGGTCATCTATGAGGTAGGCTGACCCGCCGCAGCCCTCCTGCTTGTGTGCCCATGCGTGTGGCTCACGCGCCCTTCTCCCAGGTGGAGGACCCCAGCAAGCCCAACGACGAGGGCATCACCCCGCTGCACAACGCCGTATGTGCCGGCCACCACCACATCGTCAGGTTCCTGCTGGACTTCGGCGTCAACGTGAACGCTGCCGACAGTGACGGCTGGTGAGTCCCCTGCAGTGCAGGGTGGGTGTGAGGGAGACAGCCTCTAGGACATAGGCAGCATGGGAAGGACAAGGCCTGCAGCACCCCCACACCCTGGCTTTTGTTTTCAGCGGTTCTGTTAAAGCCACAGCTGTGGGTTGTCCTTGCTCCTGGTGTTCAGCATCACTTGCTACCCGGCCTGTGCGGTGGGCAGCAGGCTGTGTGTGGCCCACCCTCAGGGCCCAGTACGCAGGTGTTGTCAACCTCAGGCAGCTGTCTGCTGTGTGACACCTGGTTTGCTTTCATTGTTACACACACAGTCACTGTCATGACCATCCTGGGTGCGTGTCCGTGGTGGGAAGCATGTCCGTGTTGCTGAGCCAGGACACCTGTGTTCTGGGCTATTTGTTAGTCCAGTCTTAGTGGGAGGAACAACTGCATAGCCCAGTCCCCATGGCCGGCACATCACACAGCACCTTCCCCTGGTCCCCAGGACACCGCTGCACTGTGCTGCCTCCTGCAACAGTGTCCACCTCTGCAAGCAGCTGGTGGAAAGTGGAGCTGCCATTTTCGCCTCAACCATCAGTGACACTGAAACTGCCGCGGACAAGTGCGAAGAGATGGAGGAGGGCTACATCCAGTGCTCCCAGTTCCTCTATGGTAGGTGGGGGTCCCAGGCCCCCAGCTGCTGCTGGGCCACAGAAGCCAGGGCTGAGCGAATCTCATCACACAGAGACCGCACTGCCCCTTAGGCTCGTTCTAAAACATGCCTGCACATCCACGTCATTGGGGTTCTGTGCCAGGTTACTGAGCAGCCCCGTCCTCCTCTATCTATGCAGACGCTGCCCCTCTGGGCAGGGAGTTGGGGGCATGAGTAGCTAGGCAGTGCTCATCTCTGTTCTTCTGCTGGGATGCACCCGGACTTGTCCCAGGGTCCAGCCAGGATCAGATCTCCCATCCCTATCCTGGGGTGACCACTGATGAGTGAAGCATGTCATGTCTGCATTAAGACCACTTCAGACAGGGTCATACAAGAACCAGAATACCTACTCTGCCCGAGGGCCACACCTAACTTGAAAACCTAGACACTGGGACAAAGCCATCAACTCGAGCAGGCCCCAGCTCCCAGCAGAGGCCCATCTGGTGGGTCTGGGGACGCTGAGGCACAGTGACTGCCGTGTTGGGGGGTACGTGGGTCACAAGCATGTGTGGGCCTCTCTTGGGGCTTCACAGGTAACTCCTGGGTGTGATCTTGCTCAGTCACTGGCTGGGTTGGAGCTTCACTACCCTCCAAGAGCGGACACATTGTCTCCTTAGTTGTCAGCTTTTCAATGTTTGTTGCAGGTGTGAGTTGTAAGCTTCACCCTAAATGCCTTTCAGGACCACACACCTTTGCCTCTGGATGCAAAACCTCAGTAGCAGAAGTGCTGGGACGTAGAAGTGACTGTGGCATTAGGCAGCAGCTGGGCCTGGGAGGCAGCAGGCAGCACGGCTCTGCTCCTGACCTCAGCCCTTGGCATCGCTGCTCTCTGCAGCCCCTTCTCTGCGGAAACTTGACCGTTTGCTCTCTTGTCCCAGGGGTGCAGGAGAAGTTGGGTGTGATGAACAAAGGGGTAGTGTACGCACTGTGGAGTTATGAGGCCCAGAACAGCGACGAGCTGTCCTTCCATGAAGGAGACACCATCACCATCTTGAGGCGCAAGGACGAAAGTGAGACGGAGTGGTGGTGGGCTCGCCTCGGGGACCGGGAGGGCTTCGTGCCCAAAAACTTGCTGGGGGTAAGTCCTCTGAGCTTGCTATTTCAGGTTCTGACTCAGCAGCCACTGCGGTCACTCCTGAGGTCATGTACCCAAATCAGCCGTCACAGAACACTGGGCATAGCATGGGGACCTCAGGCCAGAGACTGCCTTCGTCCACCCTGTCAGAGTTGGGCCCTGGGCTCACACTGCAGGAACAGCGGGGTATCTCCTCGAAACCCCAAAGAGGGCTGTTCAGTGTTTTCCTTGTGGGGGACTTCAGTGAGTGGCCATCTCACCCCAGTCAGAACTCTGCAGCCTAGAAGTTTCTTTAATGGTGGTGGTGGTCTCCGCCTGCCTAGGTGGGACAGCAGATGCACTTAGTCCCGTGAGCAGTCACTGGACCCCATGCCTGGCAGGGGGTCTGGGCCGCCTGTGCTCGAGGGTCTCGGGCTTACCGCAACCGAGCTGCAGGTGGCACCAGGGCTGTGGGAGGAGTTGGGGGCTTGGTGCTGGTAAAGGGACTGGGGGACACCTGCTCCATGTGCTGACTGGGCCCTGTACGTCCCAGCTATACCCTCGGATCAAACCCCGACAGCGAACACTCGCCTGACCTCCCTCTGGAGCACCGCATGGGCTGGCCAGCAACCAGGAGCCACGTCTCCCCCAGAAGCTGCAACTACAGCGGCTTTCATGGTGCTCACTTCCCAGACCGCATCCACAGAGTGGAACCTGCATTTCTAGGTGAGGCCCTTCCTCTTTTCGCCTCCAAGAACACTGAGTTTTGCCAATTCCTGTAAACCCAAATAAACATGCAGCTTTCTAAACCACCACCCTGTGGCCAGTAGCCGTAGCGAGACCCTGGTTGGTTGTGCTCTGACAACTTGGCCCCAGGGCCACCGCCTCATTCTCACTCCCAACAGTGAAAACTGCAGCTACACCTCCCACCCCACCCCCGCCCATCACTGCACATCACAGGAACCCACCATCCCTTACCCCTCACGTTTCATTACGAAAGGAACCTTGTAGGGACACTCCTGCCCTGAGGCAGGGGCTTGGTCACCTGGTGTTGGCTGGACTTCCTTGTCACAGTCACAAGGGCCCTTAAGACCGTAACCCAGTCAGGAGCTGAGCTCAGCACTGTCCCAAACTTTGCTCACAGCTGCCTTCTCTGCAGCCTCTTGCTGCCCAGGTGCAGGGCCCTGGCCCCTCAAAGCATGGACACTCTGCTGAGTGCAGTCAGGTCCTCCAGCCCAGGGGCAGGGGGAGATATGGGGACCCCCACTAGACAGGACAGGCAGCTGTGGGGCAGACGGGTGGCCCAGTGTGATGCAATAACCTCTGTGCCAGTTCCAGACCTAAAGCAAGTAAGGGACCACCCTGAAGTCTAATTGTACGTACAGGCTTTTATACACCAGAAGTATTTTCTGACTAGACCATTCAAAACCCCCAGAATGATGCTGGAAATGTTTTTTCTCATTAAAATCCAGGCCCTTAGGCTTTTATTTTCCATGTACGCGTCTGGTGTATAATTTATGTATAAATGTGTGTACAGACCCGTTGCTGTATTGATGAACAGTGGCTACCTGGTGGGGCAATCTGCTGCCATGTAAACGTGGACAATAAACGCTGTGTCTCACCGCGGCTATGAGTCATGTGTTCTGGAACCAGAACGGAGCTGGGGACACAGTGAGGCGAGCCCTGATCTGTAGTTTCAAAATAGGTTTTAATCAAGTTTTATATACAAACTGTTGTACAATTATTTTAATAAAGTGAAACTGAGAAGTACAAAACAAAGCTGCTCTTCCCCGTAGTGACGTACAAAGGTCTGCGCACTGCCCCAGGTTAGTGCATGTACAGGAGGCCATGGGGCGGTGGCTCTGGCCCGAGCTCCCACTGCCCAGCTCACCTCTGTGGGAGAAGTAATGGAACAGACAGTGCAGGCAGGACCGTCTCGTAGCCTGACACGCATAAGAACGTGGTCTAGGTTATGCTAAAGGCAGTTCAGCTGTAAGTAGTGTACTGAGTCTCTCCCACCCCCAGGTAAGTATCACGAGAAGATGCCCAAACTCTAAAGCAGGAAGCCGTCAGGAGCAATAATAAACGGTGTACATACTGCACCAGGTGAGCGAACACGCCTGCTTCCCAGCACACGTGGGAGCAGCTGCCTGTGCGAGCACAGGTTCCGCTGTTTCAGCTGACCACGGCACTCACTGGTCCCGAGATTCATAGAGGAGCTTGGCAGCCTGCAAGGTAACCAGAGGTAAATACAGAGAGGCGGCACTGGCCCCGTGCTCCAAAAGGGTCCAGCCTGCCGCCCTACCTTGTGCATGGCCACCAGCCACGCTGTTGACTGCCTCCTGCTGGCGCTCGCGTCCTCCCCAGCTGTCAGCTTCAGCTGGGTCACACCCTCCACCCCAGGCACTGTATACTGCAGGAACATGCCTGTGGCCTTCGCGTTGCCACCTGGAGGAGGGAGACCACATAAGAAGGCTCAAAGGGGACCCTGAGTACACAGGATGCCACCAGCCCTGACGTGGTGGTGGCCAGGGTGCCTCCCGACCCTTATGCTGATCTGGGAGGCACCAATGAACACAAGCTCCTTGGGTCTTCCAGAAGACAATCCCAGGTTCACGGGACAGGAAAAGGCCTGGGACAGACAGAGCCACTACTGCATCTCCTGGTCAGTGTGGGGGCTCTAGCCAACAGGGAGGCCAACAAGACAGCTCTGTCTGAGCATACCTGTCTGCACCAGGCCCAGGCAGTCACAGCCACCCCACCATGGAGGATCAGGTCAGAGCTCAGGACTGAACCAGCAAGGCTGAGCACCAGAGAGGGGCCACCACTGTGGGTGACTGGCCTGCTGGGACACTGCCCATCGCTGCACGAGGACCAGCTGTCCCACTGATGACAACTCAGTTCCAGCACCTGCTCTGAGAACCAGCCGCTCACGGACAGGGCTCCTCATGGTCACAACCAGTCAGAGTCACAGTGAACTTCACCTTCAACGTTTTACTCTTGTGCCTGGAGGCCCGAACCCCCACAGGCCGTAGGCAGAGGTTGCATGCTGTGGTTGGGAGAGGCCTGCCTAACCTCAGGGGCAGCCTTCTACACTGACTTGTCATGAGCCACATTGCCACCTGCGTGTCAGCATGGCTGTCCCAGCTGGGTGCCGGGCAGGCGTCCCTCCCACGCTCAGCCCCAACCTGCTTCCGCAAGAAAAGGCTTCCTGGCACACGGCCGTGGCCACGGGTACCCGTCTCCTCCTGCTACTTCCGCACTTTGCAACAGTTACTGCCTGGCCCTCGGCAGGCCAAGAGGCAGGCCACCCCCTCCCCTGACTGTTTGGGTGCCCCAACCCCCACAGGGAGTGGTGCTGGAACTAGAGGTTCCAGAAAACTTGGCAGAGAGGGGCTCACTGGACTCCCAATACTACCACAAGGGGGTACACAGAGCCAGAAGCCCCAGACTCTGCCCTTTGCACCCTGGTGCCTTTAACGACCAGCCACCAGGGCAACACAGGTGGCAAAGCACTGGCCTGGCCTCCTCATTCCAGGGCTCAGCCACACACGGGGAGCTAGAGCCCCAGGAAGCCACTAAGGGCCGAAAGATGTTGGGAGAAGGGCCCCCACTAGCACCACAGTGTCCCTGGACTCGGCCTGCTCAGGGCCAGCAACACCCACAGAAACTGTGCTACCAGGTGACACACCCCGTTGCAGAAGAACTAAGCAAACAAAATACACTTCTTCTGCCAGGATGTTCTCATTTATGCTTTCGGTGCCCATGTCACGGATCCAACCCTCTTTCCACCGACCACCAGAAGCAAACGTGCATATCATAGTCGGGGTGCAGTGGGGGGAGCGAGGGGCACGGCTGACCTTCAGAGACGGGCTGGCTCCCCAGGAGGCTGATGTAAGTGTGAGTGTCTTTCTCTAGACAGGAAGGTAGGCAGGCAGGAGAGAGGAGCAATCAAGATGGGTCAGAAAACAGAAAGCAGGATGCGGTAAGTCACACAGGTCCTTCCGCACCTCGCGCACTACGGCTACAATGCCATGTCCATGGGACACATGGCTACTGAGCGCACACATTCAGCAGGAGGACCGTGGCGGGGCTACATGCACTGGAAGCTCACCGGGGAATGGAGAGGCATGTGGTTGCCACAGACGCCAGGCAGAGATGGGGCGGCTCAGTTCACCCCACTCTGGGTGAAGCCACCTGCATGGGGAGCTTTATCCGGGGGTGCAGCCACGTTCCTGCTCACTCACATGCTCAGCCCCCATTCACCTGGCGAGTTCCTACAGCCCATAAAGCAGGGCAGGCAAGCATCTCAGAGACCCCACTGACAGGCCAAGCACCTGTCCCCAGTGCCACTGCGTCACCAGGCTGGCAGGCCACCTGCTTAGTTGAGGGCAGGTGGCATTTACCTCCTGGGGGGAAGCCTTCCGTGAGAATCTGCACGGTGGAAATGTGTGCGAAGTCGATCTCGTGGCGACTGTCCCCATCCAGAAGCAAGTATCTATCAAACAAAGGGCATCCAAACACATCACAGGAGGGCTCAATGTGACACAGCTGTCGAGTCACGCAGCGCTCTGCCTCTTACCTCTGGTTGTTGGAAAGACGGCAAACCATAGTTTCTGACTTCTCTGAGTTTCCAAAAGTTACAAGAAAGGTGGCTCCTTGGGGCACAAAAACAAGCGTGAGAAGGAACATATCCAGCCCTCATGGCCTTGCCCCTCCCCGCAGGCCCCTTGCTTACCACGCAGGAGCACCCTGAGCTGCTTGTCGTAGAACTCAGCCTCCCTGTGGGACACCAGGGCACACGGGCCACACTGCCGCACAGGGTCCACGAAGCACATGCGTGGCAAGGCCACCTTCTGGCTGCAGCACTTGTCACAGAAGCACTTCCCACACCGGCGGCAGTGGTGCTAGGGATGGAGGACCAGCAGTGAGCGGAGGCTGGGGACACGCACCTCTCAACAAGGTGCCCCAGACATAGAACCTTGCCATTAAAAGGGCATGAAGGAGTTCCCTGATGGTGTAGTGGCTTAAGGCTTCGGTGCTGGCGCTGTCAGCGCTGCGGCCTGGGTTCGATTCCCAGTCAGGGAGCTATCCACATACCAAAAAGCAAAGTAAATAAATAAATAAATAAATAAACACTAGATCTGGAGAAATAAATTAAAAAAAAAAATAAAAGGGCATGAATACTGTGAGGGTCCTGGGCAGCTCTGAACCCCATGGCCAGGATGCCTGCCTCTGTGCTGCAGCATACCTCGGGCACAGCGGGATGTCTTTCTGGGCCACTCCCACCCCATGGCCTCCTCTTACCTTTCTGGTGAGAAAGTCAAACTTGGTATCACACTGCATGCATCTTGAGCACTAGGAGAGAAGGTAACAAAGTATCAGAGTGTAGTCTGTCACTGGCTGGGCTGTGAGGTGTAGGAAAGCCAGCCTCCCTTCCCACAGCAGCTTGGTGGCTCTGCCCCCAGGTGGCCCACAGCCAAGCAGCTTAGCAGGCTGCGGTTGGGGGGCTGCCCGAAGCACTGACGGGACAATGCTGGGTGCCCAGTGGTCTGGGTCATGCCAGGGTAGGGAGTGGGCAGTGGTTTGAGTCCACGTCACCACTCTCGGGTCAGTCACTTCAGGAGCTCCCTGGCCCTGTGACTAGAGCCAAGGGTCAGTGTCACGAAATGATGGTGAAAAGCCACTAACCTGGAGAAAAGCCGGGCGTCTGTTCTGGCTGGTCACAGAGACTCTCAGAGCACATGGGAGATGCTACAGCAGGGCGGGGTTGCCGGGGTGCTCTCAGGTGTGAGGCTCGGGGGGCTCTGGGACTCGGGCAGTTAGAACCCTACACCTACAGCTTGCAAGTACTGGGACGCATGTGGTGAAGGCGAGGCTGACCCTCAGAGTGGGGACTGAGCAGGTGTGGCCCTGCTCCAGGCACTGAGGGCCACACTGTCCCTAGAGCAGCCTTCCAAAACACTCAGACCCTGATCTAACGCAAGAGTGAGAACCGTTTCTGATCTGCCACCAGATGACGCGCTGTCCCACTACTGACAAGGCTCAGTGGCCCCAGACACAAATGCACCATCAGCCCACTGACACTGTGACAGTGACATAGCCCCTGTGCCCGGGCAGGGATGAGAGCAGACAGACCAGACAGACCACATGACTCCAGGATCAGCAGTGCCGGTCAGTCAGCCAGCCGGGCCAGCAGGCCTGTCCTCGAGTCCTTCCCTCCACAGGCTGGAAGTCGCCCTGCTCAGCACCACCCTCTGGGCCTGGCCTCCGGGGCACGTAAGGGAGCTGCTCTGAGGAGTTCACTTTCGGCACCCAGAGCCCACAGTTCTCAGTCCAAACAGAGTCTAGCGGCACCAGAACCCACAGATGCTTCTGGAAGGAGGCTGGGCCTCTTCACCTTCCACCCCACATTGGGCACAGTGTCAAGTTTTTCAAGATCCTGTGACTAACATTTTCTTGTTTTCCTCTTTGCTCTGAAGCTGCTTTCTGGACTTGGGCGTGGCCCACCACGGCCTTCCAGAACCATCTAGAGTCCTTCCAGTTTTGGGCATGGGCTGGCTGCTCACTGCACTGCCCTGATACTGCCTAGCCCTGCCACCACCTCTCGCCTGTCAATCCTGGAAGGCTCCAGTGTCTGCACGTGGGCCTCTGCATGGGGCCACGCTCTCCCGGGACCCAGACACCCGCCAGCCACAGAACCGATGGAGAAAGCTCCACAGGGCCTGTGACCAGTGAGGCTGGACGGAGGGAAAGCCGCACAGGACCAGGTCCCAGTGCACTGACAGCTCCCGAGGCCTCCCTGTGCTGCCCACGGCCGGGAACAGCCCTGCCAGGCCACGCTGGCAGAGGCGGTCGCCCAGTTACCCTAAGGCTCACGTGTCTGGGCAAGTTCAAAGACCCGATTTCTAAATGTAAGGCCACATCCAGAATTTAAAACATGTTCCCTTAAAACTAGGCGTGACTTAGGTTTTTATTTCTCTAAAAACTAAGGAGGTTATTCAGCACTGACGGACTTTTAAACAATGTAATTTTCTGTTGAGAAAAGTTAGTTTTAAAATTGTTAGCAGAGCAAAAGAGAAATAAGGAAATAAAGGAACGGGTAAAGACCTGAGAGTAAAATGGCCACCAAGGAATTCGCACCCTGGCACAGGAACAAAGCCTGCGCCCGCCCTGCAGCCCTGCGGCTCTGAGGTTCCGGGAGACTGCTCTCTGGGGAGACAGCAGGTGCCAGAGTCCAGAAACGGGTGTGACCCACTAGGTGTCTGCAGTGCCAGCCTCACACTCACCACCGGGGGAGGACCCAGACCTCCAGGCCTGCCCCACCAGAGGGCCTTGAAGAGCTCTGGGAGGGCCGGAGGGCGGGGGGTGGGTGGGATGCAGACGGAGACACGTGTTCTGCCCCAAGACCCCGGCCCGGCTGACTCGACCTGTGTGGCAGACAGACACCCCACCAGGCAGGGGGACCAGCAGCCCTGGCAGGGGAAGGGCAGTTGTCAATAGGAACCTGGGTCTGTACTCACCTCTCCAGGGCCTCCTGGGAGGATAAGAGGAAGGAGGCCATGGGAAAGGGCAGCGTCCAAGGGTCTCTGGGAAACCACAGGCTCTCCACCACCCAGCACTCTCCCCTGGCTGCCACTCCTGTCCCTGCTGGGCCCCTGAACTGGGCTGGGACTGAGACCAGGCAGGTTCTGTGACCAGAGCCATAAGGAGGAGGGGCCAGGGTACTGGACTAGGTCATAGCCTGGAACAGAAGGCGCCGCTTACATCGGTGCTGCCCCCAAAGGTGCCCAGGGCGATTCTTCAGAAGGAGCCACCGTCCCCAAAGGACACCTGACAGCACCTACCCCCCAGAGGTGACAGCCCAAAAATGCAGTCTGCATCATTTAAAGGAATGTTGTTTTTGTTTTTTTTTAAGTTATAAAAAGAGTAGTTTTAGGACAAACGACAAACGCCCGGCCTCCCTCTGAGACCGGAGCACAGCGAAGGGCAGCTGCGCCCTCCCATGAGACGGGATGGCCGCCCAGGCGCTCACACCAGGCTGGACCGTTCCTGGTGTTCCTCAAAGATAAACAAATAAACCATAAAACTAAATCTCTACAGTAGGTGTTTTGATGTACCTTTATCAACAGCTAGCTCTTTTTAAAAAGACTGTAACTCCCACAAATATAAAACGGGCCCATAATAAGATGGAACTCACAACTGCACGAGGGAACCACTGAGATTCCGGACCCGGGGCCTGGCATCCAGGCGCAGACAGAGGCTGAGGGAGTGGGGTGGGCTGAGGAGGGGGGCTGCCCCTCCTGTGCACGGTCACTCCACCCCTGCAGACCCACCCAGGAACTCACTGTCCCCCAGCCCGCGTCCTGGTTCCTCCCAGCAGCAGCAGCAGAGGGACGTGGGGCCCCTCCCAGCCGAACTCACCTGTGATCCAAACCCCCATACCATGACTGCTCTGGGAAAGCGTGCTGCAAAGAACCTCCTTCCCATATGAACAGACGCCTCTGTTCAAGCAGGAGGGGGCCGCACATGGACCCGAGTGCCCACTCCTCACCCCACTCCTCACTCAGAAGGTGCCCACAAACCTCATTTACTAGACTCGACTTCAGCTTCTCTCTTTCCCAGAGGCCCTCAAACTATGACCCCCCCACCCTCAGCCTGAGACAGGCTGACCTGCAGGTGTACCACTAATCTGCTAGCACCTCCTACTATCAGTGAACCCCCACTTCCATGTACCCCCACTTCTACCCACACCCCCACTTACACATGCACTCCCACTTCTACCCACACCCCCACTTACATGTGCACCCCACTTCCACCCTCATTTCCACTCCTACTTACACCCATACCCCAACTTCCATCTGCACCTCCACCTCCACCCATACCCCAAATTCCACCTGCATCCCTTACCTGCTCTCTACCAGCCCAGGTCACTGTCCCAGGAGAGCCCTTTCCTGGCCTGACCTTAGAGGCCAGCAGATCTCAAGTCGCAGCCTCTCCCTCCTCAGCAGTGCACCCCGCAACCCACGCCGCCACCCTGTGGAATAAAATCCTCACCTACATCCCCATTTGCTTTTAATCTGACACACTTGTGCCTGCTCCTCCCCAGCTCTGCAACCAGAGGGTCCCAGCGTCGAAATGATAGCACCGCACTGTCACCCTCACTGGTTAGACGTCGTGTTGAGTGAGATGGGAACAAGACTGGGGTGCTAAACTGCATGGGTGTCAAGGATAAAACTCAGTAGTTTGGTTGCTTGTGACGAGTCCTTAGGGCACATGCACCGCCAGCCCACCTCCAAGCGCACTCTCTTTGCCATCAGCTGGCAGCCTGTCCTGCTTCCATCATGCTCCCATGTCCCACCTGCCTCCCTGCCCCATGAGCACTTGGGGGCAGAGGCTGCATAACCCCAGGGGTTCACCCTAGAGAAGCGATCCTCAGTTATTCCTGGGGCAGGAACCCCTCTGAGAAGCCAAAAGCTGGATGTGTGCACATACACCCAAATTTTCCAAAACTTTAAGCAGTGTCCCCATGGGCCCGAGCTAACAACCTGGCACAGTCAGGCATCTCCTAAGTGTTCACCAGGTGTGGGACCGGCTGGCCTCAGACTGACCTGGGGAAGACACACAAACACGACTGACCAATCTGCGCACAGCTGGGGGGGGGGGGGGGGGGGATGCAGAAGCCGAGGGAAGTGTGTCAGCCTCCTGCAGTGTTCCACCCGAGCCCCCCCACCCTTCCAAACCACCACAGACAGACCTGTATTTCTCACACCCGGGTGTGCCCGGGCACAGACTGATCCTGGCTCCGAGGCACGCCTTGTCCAGCTGGGCCAACTGCCAATCGTGGGTGAGTCCCACAGTCGTGTGCCACACCCTCCCCGCAAGCTAGCACAACCAAGGCCGGACTTCATTCTGGTCTCCAGCCCAAACTGCCCCACTCCAGGCTTCTCCTCCTCCAGAACACCCTCTCTGGTTATGTCTGGACCCCAGGACCAGGCCCCAATTAATCTCAAAACACCTGTCCTCAAACTCTGAGGAGAAGCTCCACCCTCATCCTCCTTGAAGCTGACTGGGCTTCTAGGGCCTTCTGTGGCTGCTCAGATCCTGGTTAATCATAGTTCTAAAAAACGGGGAGGGGGTTCTGGAGAGACTCCACTCTATCCTTCCAAAACAGGCATGAAACTTCTGTCAGGGGAGGGTGTGCCACACCGATTCAGGCATTTCAACCCAACTTGATCAGAGTTTCGCAAGAGTGCTCAGACAGCTTGGGTGCCAGACACACCACAGCCCTGAATCCCACAGCATGAGGCCCGTGCATGCCGGAGGGCACACAGCCCTGGGTTCAGGACGCCAAGAAAGCACGGAGCGCGGGGCCGGCAGAGCGGGTGGGTGGTTAACTGAAAGGCAGACAGCGCCGGATCCAGGGCTGCGGGGAGACCGCGCTCGGCCAGACGGCAGTGGGAAATGCCTGCCCTGGCCCGCAGGACACCCCCGGATGACTGCTGGGTCAACTGCAGACATCTACAGACCCTCAGTCTGTACCCCTGAGGTCGTGGGGCCCCTCCCCCAGGATAAAAGACACCAATTGGCCTCTGTCTTCAGGGTCTTTCACTGGCCTTCTGCCACATCGCTCTGTGCTATTTTGACTTATCTGAGACCCTGGTAACATCTGCCCGGCTCCCTCTGGGGGACAGTTACCGAACTCCATGACACGCGTGTTCATTTATGAGGATGAGAGGCATGACACGGCTTTTTCCCCTTTGATTATCTTTTAACAGCACTAACTAGGAGACGATGTGAGGAAAATGCTTTCTGTTAAGTCCAAAGAGTACAAGGTCCGAGGGAGGAAATGCACCAGAAACCCAGCGGAGGCCCTGGCCAGCCTGTCCAGTGACCACCATGCCCCCATGTCCACCTAGTGGCCTGTGTACTGCCTCTCTAAACTTGGAGGCAGCTGCCATGTACGCCAGAGGGCCAGGACCAAACATCAGAAGGGGTGCAAGGGGCAGTGGCTGGGCAGGCCTGCGTCCTGAGCCCAGTTGCCCCCCTCCCCCAAAGGCAGGCACATCACCGCCCACTGCATTAAAAACACCTGTCACTCCTCCGCTGTCCGCTGAAAACCCGCTGCCTATAACAGTGAATCATAGCACTTTGTGGCTTCACTCACATAGGGGACATAAAACAACAATGAACAAAAGAAACACAAGCTCATAGACAGTCAACGGAATGGTGGTCAGCAGAGGGAAGGGGTGTGGGAGAAGGGCGAAGAGGGAAAGGGTCAAAAGCACGGTAAGGGGAGGAGACCTGACCAGGTGTGAGCACACAGTGGCGTACACGGACGTCGTGTTATAAAGTTACACACCTGAAACTTATTTCATTGGTTATTACCCAATATTACACCAATACATTCAGGCCTTTCAAAAAAGTCAAGGCACTTGGATATCTTTTAGACATCTCCGATTTACAGGAATGCACCAAGTCCTTCCGCCTGGCTTCGCATCTCTGAGAACTGCTGGCTCACGGGATGGAGTCCAAACTCCCTGGCAGGGTCCTCAAAAGGGCCTTCACAAGGTCCCGCGCCCACCGCGCCAACAGGGCAGCCATGGCCTCCCACCCCTTACTTCTCGCAGCCTTAACTGCTCCTGCCGCTGGAGCAGGTGCAGCTCCCCAAGCAGGACGCGCTCTTGTTCTTCACCTGGAGACTCCGACTCCAACCCGACTCGCGCAAACATCGACCGCGACCAGGGTCCACACACCCGTAGAAGCCCCGCAGAGAAGGCTGTACTATAAATAAATACGGGGCTCCGCACTCGCGCGGGAGGCAGCTGCAACTGGGTCTCAACAGTCCAACCCCAGCAGCTCAACCAACCAAGTGACGTCGTGGAATTCACAGACGACCTCCAGGAGGGCACAACCCGGGGCACATCAGGAAGGGAGGTCCGTGCGAGGGGCGCAGAAACTTAGATGGGGGGAAGATGGGGGACTCCGAGAGAGGGAACCAGGCAGAAGGCAGAGTGCCCAAGGCCCAGGGAGGGGTGGTGCGCGGGCAGCCAAGAGCCCAGAAGCTACCCAGAGCCGCGCAGCCGCGGGGCACAAGGGAGGCCGTGAGAAGGTCCGGGGGGAACAGCAGGGGCCAAAGGAGGCCAGCAAAGAGCAGAGGGTGGGTCGGGTTGGGGAGGGGCGTTCAGGAGACAGGACAAGCCCGGGGCGCGGAGGGAGGTCGTGGGGCGCGGAGGAAGGTTCAGAGCGGGGGCTAGGGGCGCAGACCAGGGTCTCGGGGAGGGGGCCGCGGACGGGATCCCGGGGCGCGGACGCGGGGCTGGCCAGCGGCCGCAACTTACCTCCTTGTCAGGGACCCACTGCGGCTCCTCCAGACCGAACGGACTGCCGAAGGCACGGTGCTCGGGCACCATGCGCAGGCCGCTGGGAGAGCGCACCAGCTTCTTGGCATCGCGGCGTGCGGCCACCTCGGAGGACATGACGCCGCCTCAGCGGTCGCCCACCGCCCTCGCACTGGCCCTCGCCCTGCCAAAAGCCCCGCCCCGCCCGTGCGGCTGACAGCACCTGCACCCAATTGCCAAGCCCGGTCCAGAGGGCGAGCCAATCGGCGC
>PVJL010014572.1:5000-27744 GCA_004026885.1 Lyroderma lyra
AGTTGTTTTTTCTTATTTTAAATACGATCAGAAATGGAAAATTGGGGTTTGGTAATGGGGAAGTAATTGTGTGCGTGCTACGAAATGGTCTGTTTTTCTTCCTAAGTGCTTTCCCTGATGATAAAACTAATAGAGGGCTTTGGGGAAAATTTAGAATGTGTAGAAATGTGTAGAGGGGTTGAAAGAGTCCCATAGTCCTGCCCTGAGGAGCAGCCCCTTTGTGATGAGACCATTATTGAGTAGGGTGACGCTGGCGTCATGGCGGGTCTGGACTCCCCGGGTTTGGCACAGGAAGTCTCGCCTCCTGGGCAGACCCGGAGGGCTGTCAGCCTACCTCTGCGTTAAATGCCACCTCGGAGGGTCAGCGTTTTGACAGTCTCTAACGCACCCTCAGGAGTCCTGGTGTTTCTTTGACTCCGGCTGTGTGCAGGGCACGTGTGAGACCACAGGCACCGGGAGCGCCTCCAGGGTTGATGGCCTGTTCTCTGTCCTCAAGGAGCTGGCCGCTTGTCCTGGGTACCAAGTAGGGAAAGGAGGAAGGGGAGGGAGCACGGGAGGTACTTGCCTTTGTGGAAGCTTGGTGGGCACTTGAGGACTTCCCTCCTCTGGTGGGTTATCTGGTTTTGCAGGCCGGTGCTGGGAGAGAGAGTGGACCTTGGTCTAAATAATGTGTTTGACAGTAACCCTCTCATGCAGCACTGCGACCCCAAAACGATGTGACACTCCTTCCATGGCCAGCTCCCCATGCCAGGGTGATGATGATGGTGATGTCAGCACCCCTCATCCTTAGGTTGTGTCCTCCTGTGCCTTTACTGGACACTTGAAACACCCATGGAGTAGCCAGTGCCTGAGCAATGACCCCGTATTCCGGGCTGTAAGCTGAGGCCTTGGCGGTGAGGGGAAGGCAGCACACACTTGTCACGTGCCGAGCATGTGTGCCCCAAGCAGTCTTTGAAGCTTGGAGACAGGCCGTCTGTCCCGTTTTATCTCTAGGACACTGAGACCGATGAGGGGGCATTTGGTGCTGTCACCTTCATGGTAGGCAGGGCTCAGGGCACAGTGGGGCCAGGCTGTGTTCCAAGTCTCTGCAGAGCCCTAGCCTGGCCGTGTCCTTTGGGTGCTCAAGTGACTAGCCCCCGCCCTTCCCTAGCCCACATGCACGGGCGCACAGACGCACGACGTTTTGGTTCTCACCGGACTGGCTTCCGTCTGGGGCGTGAACACGCCATGGCCTTCTGGCCGTGTGCCTACGGGGAGCGTCTGCCACCCTTCCCCCCTGCCCTGTAATACGCGCACCGACGCCTCTCACCTGCTCTTCGGCGTGCTGTCAATGCTGGCGGTGGATTGGTTTCAGGGGTGCACACCAGCAGCGTGGGGTGCCTTGTGGGTGCTGCCCAGAAGGAGCCTCACCTGGAAAGGAGAATTCCTCCAGGATGTGCATTTCTGGAGTTCTTGGAGGGCAGGCATTCTTCTTTGTAGTGTCACTCAATCCGTCCAGCATGCTGTAAGGGCATGCATGGGTTGTCTCTCTATTTAGCTTGCGTTCGTTGTGCACCTACTAAGTGCAGGGCACCATGCTGGGAAAACGAGGCCCCACGGGTTCACTGAGTACGTCCGTGCTTCCTCCTGGCGTTCTCACGGCTTCACTGCATTTCATCGCTGTAGCAGCCCTGTGAGGTATCCACATGTGGTAGACCAGGTGTGGAACTACAGGTCAAGTTGGGCTCCCACTGTGGGTTTACCCCATGTCACAGGCTTGGTCTTTCTGTGACTTCATATGCAACGCAGTGCAATGTCTTCAAGGGGCCTAGGTCTGATTGTGGCTCTGGCACTTGCTGGATGTGTGGCCTTGGCCAAATTACTTAACTTCACTTGGCCTCAGTTCCCCTACCCATAAAATGGGTCACAGTAGTCCTTCTGTTGCAGTTGAATGTGTGTGTCTTCCCCAGATTCGTATGCTGAAGCCCTGACACCCTGTGCGATGGGCTTTGGAGATGGAGCCTCTGGGAGGTGATTAGGTTTAGATGAGGTCATGAGCCTCCATGATGAGAGTAGTGTTCTTCCAAAGGCAAAGACCAAGAGATCTCTCTCTTCTGATGTGTGCACACCAAGGGCAGGGTCTGCTGGCACCCAGAACCGCAAGAGATAAATACCTGTCCGTGGTATTTTGTTACAGCAGCCTCTGCAGACTAAGACAGTCTTAACGCAGGAAGGCTTTGAGGTTAAAATGAGATACTATAGCGAAGCATTTAGTACAACTGACCCGTCACGCACCAAGTGTTCGATGAAGCCTGGTCATTCTAACCGCCACTTTGTTAGTGACCTTCTGGGGGTTCAGACTGGGTCAGAACTTGGCTGACAGGCACACAGTCACTTGGTTGCAGCTTTCAGGAAGAATGGGGGTCCTTCTGCTTCCAAACGGGAGCACCTCTTCCTCTCTGCCTTCAGAGATGGACCTGATGACCACCTGGACTAGGTCGTTCCTGCAAAAGCCTTGAGAGCAAGACAAGAAAATGCCCAGTGGACACTTGCAGGGTTTAGTGAAGCCATTCTTGGGGTTTCGTTTGCTCCCTAGTTAGCACCAAAATACATGCCTCTAAATGGCCTTGAGGTTTCCAGTTGACATTGCATTTTGAAATCAGCACTGGTGTCTCATCTTCCTGAGGATGATAAATGTTTAGATAGCAACAAAGATATGGGTAAAAGGGAAATTTAGGGGAAATTTGGGCTCAGGTGGAGCAGACCCTCGGCGTGAGGAGTGCGTGAGGAATGGCTCGTGGACGCATCTGATGTCCCGTGCTCCCAGGGGCTGGGATGAGAGGGGCAGGCGTCGGTGGGGAGACGCTTGTTTTGCCACCTGGGGAAGCCAGTGCTTTCCTGATACTCCCGTGGTGTCACGTTTGAGCCTTGCTCCCACCCCTGCTGTCAGATGTTACGGCCTTGGGCACGGTGTCAGAGAGGGCGTCGATGTGTGCGTGTTGATGGCACCATGCCTGTGTATTTGTTCTCCTTTATTGAATGCCAACCGTATGCCAGAATGTGACGATCCTCCCAGCAAACCCCCAGAGGTGAGTGCTGCCTGACTCTCACCTCACAGGTGTGGGCACGGAGTCTCAGACAGGTTCAGACACCCAGCTAGTGAAGGCTACGCTCGGTCCCAGGCTTCCCCGGGACTCCTGACCACGTGTCCCAGGCTGCCGTCTCCCTACCCCAGAAATGTCAAAACCCATCGCTCTCCACGGCAGGGCTGTGGTCCCAGATGGACAGGGCGGGGGCCTGCGCGAGGCTGCACGTCTGAGCCTGGTGGGGTTGACACCAGCCTGCCATGCTCTCCTGCAGCGTCTCCGGAAGTCATAACCCTCCGGCCGGAACCCTCGGGCGTGACAGGAAGTCTATCCCTGCTCTATTGGCTTGCTGGGTGCACGTTGGTCTGGTGGCCGCAGGGCAGGGGGTGGGCAGGCAGGGCCGGTGGGAAGGACGGGCTACCACACGCAGTTCTGACCGGACTGTGTTGCTGACAGATTCCTGGATCAGGACACAGATGACCCGATCTGGGCCCGGAAGCCTGGGCTACAGAAAAGATTGTGGAATTTTCATGGAGTCCTCACCGTCGTCAAAGGCCCCGTTTTTCTAAGACACGAACCTGGTGATCGTGGACTTCAGATTTTCCAAGCCCAGCACGTGTGGAGGCTGTGAGGGGGTGGGGGACAGAGGGGTGCAGGCCGAGGCACAGGAAGACAGGCAGGAGCGTGTGCTCAGCACCTCCCGGCTCTGTGAATGGGGGCGGAGCCCCGCGGCCCCCTTGGCCTCCCGGTGACGAAGGCGGAAATGCCATTTTCCTTATACCGTGGCCATGCGTCCATCGTGCCCTTCTCAGCTGTGTGGCTGCCTCATCATTTTGGAATTTGCCTTTTATTTTTTCCTGGGCTCTGTGTTGGGGCGACATGCGGTCTGACTCCACGAACACCACCCAGCCTGTCATCCTCACACCGTGGGGTCAGGTGGCCCGGGCTTCCTGTGGTCACCATGGCGGGTGGCTTGGAGCACGGGTCCTGGTCACACATTTGCATCCATCCATCCTTTAGGGCTCTGGGCCCAGCCCCTGATCCATGGTGGACCCTCTGGTGAAAACTACCCCTTGTCTGGGTCCTGGAGATGGAAGTCTCAGGACGGCAGGTTTTCCAGCTTGCTTAGAGTCCGATGGGAGACTCCTTGGGGTGTGGGTGGCAGAGTCAGCAGTGTCTGCACCTGTGGGGGAGTGGGGCCACTGTCCCATGGTGGGGAAGCACGCCAGCATCACCGGTGGTGACAGGATGAGAGAGAGACAGGGAGCACAGGGAGGGAGGTGGTGGGCCACGCTTGCTCATAGATGTGCTGACAGAGTGTGGGCTAGGAGGACTTGTGGGGGCGGTGGGGATGGGAGCTGCACTTCAGCCCCCCACCGCCCATCAGTCCCAGGCTCCATGCTCAGGGTCAGGCCTGGCTGGACCCCAGACACCCATCTCCTCCTGCACAGGCTCCGAACGTCCCCAGGGCACAGAGCAGGCTGACAGGCAGGGCTCCTGGACCGGAGCAAGCTCCCCGCTTTGTGCATGCCTCTGCCCCGCTCCCCACTCACTAATGGCCACGCTCCTTTGCCCTGTGTGGGCCTCAGTGGCCGGTGGCCGTGGAGTGGGTCCAGGCTGTCTGTGTTGGGAGCACTTCCCGGAAGGCTGCGGCTGGGGTGCTCCTGAGCACGGTCCCTCCTGCACAGCGAGCCAGGTGGCTGCTGCCCCTCCCCTAGCACTACACCTGCAGGCCTTGCGAAGGTTGCACAGGGCCCAGCGCTGGAGCCACACGTCACCCAGAGTGGTCACTCAGCCACCACAAGGTGCTGCCACCATGAACAGGCCTCTGTGCTCCCTGAACTCTGGGGGGCTCTTTAGTTCTTATCACCCACTACAATCCCTGTGTGTTCCCCCTTCTTACAGAGGAGGAAACTGAGGCGCAGGGAGGTGGAGGGACCTGCCCGCAGGCACAGCCGCAGAACTGGAGTTTAACCCTCAGGGAAGCTGAGCTCTTGGTGACCAGGGGACAGTGCCACGCGTGACATCTTGGCTCCTCTCCGGCCTCAGCCTCCCCTTATCTTAGGCGCAGACAGAAGGCACAGCCTTCCGTTCTAACTGAACCCCACCGCAGGTTCTCGGGCGGGGCAGGCTTCCGAATGGATACAGATGGGTGCGGCGCCGAGCTGGCGACCTTGGCGGGGGGGGATGGGGCGGGGGTCCCCTGGTTTTTGGAGGAGACCTGGATTAGGGTACCCCAGTCACTTCCTCAAAAAGACCATTCGTTTTCTGAGAACCCCCCCTGTTCTGAAACTCCGTGACCCCGAAATGGGAGCATTTGGAGCGGGCACTCAGCTGACCGTGCAGAATCTGTACTAAGGACCTGGGCGTGCTCGGGGGAAGGATTGCTCCTCTCGCTGAAAGTATAAAGTCGTGCTGGCTAGCTAGATTTCTAGTACTTTCCCGGCATCTTCTAAGGGCGTTACACGTGCTAGCTCATGGAATATTCACACCTACCCTATTGACAGGTGACTGTGGTCACCACTCTCATTTTACAGACCAGGGCCCTGAGGCTCAGAGGAGGTAAGTCGTCTGCCGAAGACCCCGTGGCAGGTTAGGTGGCCGGGGGGGACTGGAACCCAGGCAGAGGCTGCGAGCTCCTGCTGGTGAGCACTCAGCTGGGCTGTGCCACTCCACCGAGGGAGTCAAGGTCAATGTCAGGGCACGTGCGACTGCGGTCGCTAGCCCTTCTTTGGCAAGGGTGTTTCTGTGGGGTGAGGGGGTGGCCTGAGACCCCATGGGGGCCCTGCTGCTTGGGTGGGTCCAGCCTGCCTGCCTCCTCCCCTCTCTGCAGGGGAGTTGGGAGCGAGCTGGCCCCCGATTCCTCCTAGCCACCTACGCGGCCCCTCCATGCCAGAGCAAGCATGTCAGTCATCTGGGCTCCCCTCCCCGCCCTCCTCTGACCTGCCTCGTAGGTCCCTCCAGGCCACTGTCATCAGGTCTTGCTCACCCCAGACCTTCTCTGGAGCTGCCAGTGCCCCCTCCGAGGGAAGGGCCTGGTTGGGGTTGCACACGGGGTTGTCCGTCTGCTTGGGGCAGGGTCCCGCAGGCCCCCCGAGCCCTCCCCTGCCCCCTGCCTGTAGATGGTAGCTGTCCATCACCAGCCAGTCGTCTTGAGGCTGCATAGGAGTTTGCTGTCCTCTAGGTCAAAACTGCAGAGGACTCAGCAGCAGAAAGACAAACGAAGAATGGACAAAGACTTCAATATTCCTTTTGCAGAGAAGACCATGACAAGATAGAAACGCAGATCAAAGCCCCGCGATCCCCCCGGGCGGCCGGAATCCGAAAGCAGAGCAGAACCGGTGTGGGGTGTGGGGACCCGTGCAAGTTGCTGGTGGGAGCGCACCGTTGTGTGGCTGCTGTGGAATACGGCGTGGTGGTTCCCCAAAAAGGTCGCTATAGCATTACTGCATGACCCCGCACTTGCATGCCTGATGCTGACCTGGCCACTTTTCTATACTCCTCGGCAACAAGAGGCTTTGGTTTTGCTTGGTTTTGTTTTGCCTCAGATGCTTGGCTTGAGTCAGGGATGGCGCGGAGCCCATGGACGCATTGCACAGGCTCCACAGGGCTCACCCTGTGTTCCTTCAGGAGACTCCTGCCCCTTGCTGTCCACATCTCCACGTCCTCCGCAGTCCAGTACACCCTGGCCACCTGCCTCCGCGGGATCTTTTCCTACTCAGAGCCTGCACGTTCCTTGCAGGGAGGCAGAGCTTTGTAGCAGAAGGAAAGCCGGAGATGAGGTGTGCGTCGCCGTTCTGTAGCGTGGCCATGGATGAGTCTCTTCAATGCTCAGCGCCTCAGTTTCCCTCACTGTACAGTGGAAGAGCATGGGGACACCCACCTGACGTCCCCCCAGGGTCTCTGGGAGGATCGAATATACCTGTGTCGGGGATGTGGGGATGTGCTTTGAGAATCGAAAAGCACCCAGGGGACATGAGGGATGCCGGTGACCACTCTTCGAATCGGGGACAAGTTTCTTGCACCTTCAACAGAGAGCGGGCCCAGGCTCCAACGTCCAGCTCAGGGCCGTGTGGCCCACGCTCCGCAGTGCTGCGTTGCGTGAACAAGGGAATGATGAGCAGAGGGCGGTCCTCACCGGAACGGTGGGCTTGGCCCAGGGCTGCGCCTTCTCCTGGTGCGTCCTATGCGCTCAGCCCAGGACGGGACATGCGGTGGCCCTTCAGGAAATAGCTGTAGATTGACCTGTCCGTGTCCTCCCCACGCAGGCCGGAGGTGGACGATTGATTTCCTTCTGGTCTCTGGGTTTCGGCTGCCTTCCCTTTCGTGGCAGGATTTCTCGGTGGAAGAGGGGATAGAGGCAGGCCGGTGCTCGGCTCTGTCCCTCTCACCCTGCGGAGGCACGTGATCCAGGGCGGTGGCAGGAAGAGGGGCGCTCATGGTTCCTTCTTTCCTGGCTCCCTCTTCGCCGTGACGGCCTCACGTTTTGGGGACCACTTAGCTGAAGCAGCGCCTCTCTGTGTGCGAGGTGGGCAGGACCATTGTTGTTTTGCTTCTGTTGGACTGCCCTGTGTTCTTTCTCATCGAGGAGGCCAGTGTCCTCGGTGTCACCATAGAGTCATGGGACCTTAGACAAGGCAGCTGCAGTCACATCTGCAAAATAAGGAATGAATGTGAGACTTACTCCAAGTCCCTTTTGGCCCCAAAGTTCCCTGATTCTGGGAGGTTAGTGTGGGTGTGTTTGATGGCCCCCAACTGCAGCCATCTTTACCCCCTTTCTAGCCTGTGCTTCCATCCCTCCATCCACTTGCCCACCTCCGCTCTGCCCACTTGTCCCCGCTCACACTCATTCATCCATCCACCTGCCTGCCCACCCGCCTTCACTAAGCAGCCCCTCTGGGCCGGGCATTATGCTCGTCCGGAAGAGGCAGAGACGCTTCACACAGGGTCCCTGGTCTTAAGAGCTCCCACTCACGAGTGGGCGTCGGTACTGGCCTGAAGATGGAAAACCAGGTGTAAGGAGCGCTGGGACCAGGAAGGGCCCGGCTGCCGGGGTCGTGAGGACCACGGCCTGCTTCCCGTGACGATTCAAGACAGGTGTGTCTCGATGTGGGCGTACAGGGCCGGTGACCTCGGAAGGGGCCTTGGAGCCACAGGACTCTGTGATGCGGAGTTCTCGGCGGCTGGCTTTGCTGCAGCAGCGAGGGAGCAAGAAGGAAGGAAGGAGGAAACAAGGGCCTGCCAGCCCCCGAGCGCACCGCTGCGTGCGGCCCTGACCGCCGCTTCCTGGGCTGCCGGCCGTGTGCGGGGGAGGCACACAGCGCTGGGCGTGGCCGCCGGTTGGCATGCCCTCCCTCTGCAGTGGGGCAGCTGGCAGGGACAGGCCTCCTCTCTGACCAGTTAGTCAGCATCCTGCGGAGAAGGGCAGAGAGGAGCCTGCGTGTCCGATGGCTCAGCTGCCCCCCCAGAGTGAGGTCGTGCGGTGATTCTGAGGGTGACGTTGGCATGTGCCCACCCACCCCTACCCCCTCCCCCGCAAGGGCGATTGTGGACGAGGCAGCATTTCTAATGAGCAGCCTCCGCTCGCCCCGGGGGAGATGAAAGAGCGCGGGGAAGAGTGGGTAATTTGGGGTTTTCCTGATGAAAGCACTTGACGTTTGCTCGGACCTCGTGCGCACTGCAGCGCGGCCTTTCATCTCCGCTATCAAAGCCCGGCCCGCCTTGCCCTGCGTCCGGGGCGGGCGGCCCGCCGGAATCCAGCGGGCCAGCGGCTCAACCTACCGGCGACGGCAGGGCGACCCTGGAATGCTGTGGACGCAGGACCGGAGGCAGCGGGCCGGTTCCAACGTGCCTGGGGGAGGGCCGTCGGTGTCCGGTCGTGCATGGCTGCGCCCTCACTGTCACGGCAGCGAGTGCCCGCGGACAGGGGCGGGGCTGGCCGCGTTGGAATGCTGGCTTCTGCGCTCCTGAGCGAACATTTACCCCCGGTGATCCGGGCCCTCCTTTTTCTGGGGACTGTCACCACCAACCCTTGTGGCCTTCACAACTTGTCCCATGCACTGTCTGGGGCCCATAGACCCTCGGGCGTGTCCCCTGGCTTCTCACCTGGTGGATGACCTTGACCCATTGTGCTGCAGGCACTGGGATGCTGGGACTGCACGTTCCCCATGCAGTGTCGGCCACGCAGTGGGCCTTCCGTAAGTGACAGGCAGGCGGCCTGAGGAAGAAAGGAGGCTTTGCCTACACCACCGATGGCTCATCGGGCTTCGCAGGGTGTGCGTGTGTGCGTGCGTGCACGTGCGTGCGTGCGCGTGTGCTTGTGTGTGTGCGTGTGCGTTAGGCGACATAATCTCAGTCCCTGAAACGCGCTACGCCGACAACCTTTCCCATGTGCTTGAGTCATGAGCAAGCGAATGCTTCAGACCTGATTCCTTCCCGGAATCCCTGCTGCGATCTTGTCTAACCCCCCACGACATATGTCGAATCCCCATTGGTAGCAACCTGGCCACACCTCTGACCAGTCAGCCCTTGGGTACCTCCCCTGACGGGACACTCACTACCACCAAACAGGATGGTGTTGGCGGTTCTGATGTTCTTCCTCCTGCCGAGTCATGTTCTGTGGGTTCTGATCCCGAGGGGCCCTCCCATGACACAAACCCCTCTCCCAGAGGGTGACAGCTTTCAGTTGATAAAGCAGATGTGCTAGGTCCCTTTTGAATCTTCTCCTCCATTGAGTTAACCACTTACCTGCCCGGGGGGTGTTGGGTCCCCCAGCTCCTGAGCATCCCTCAGGATGCAGCTGCACATGGACACCTGACCTTCCACTTTTAAACAGGGCGCAGTGAGGCCTCAGGTGGCCTTTGTGGGTGCGTGTCTGCGGTGCCGCCGCCTGCCACCGCACCTCTGGCGTTCCTCGGGCTGCTGCTGAGCGTGCATTTTCTAGCACGGCACCATTTCCGCACGCCGAGGAGGTGCACGCTCCTCTGGGATGCTGCCTATTTCATGGAAGGTATTCAGGTGGCAGGCCATTTCCTCTCCCTGAACCGCTCGCCTGGGGAGTTACTTATTAGATGACACTTAGTGTGTCTGGGTTTCAGGAGGACCCTTTGGAGACTGAGCTTTTCTCCCTCCTTTGGTGCCATTGTCTGAGGGGTGTCTGTTTCCTCCCCTGAGAGGTCACCGCTCAGGCACTGGTGGGGACTGTGGCACTGGGTGGTAGATAGGATGTGAGGCCTAGAGCCTGGGGACCGGACGCTTCATCACTGCTCCCCCTGGAGGGGTGTGTGGCCTGTGTTCAGGACTGTCACCTTCTCTGGGGCCTCACCTGTTTCAGATGTGGGTCGGCCTTTTCAGGCCCAGCAGTGCGGGAGTTCGGTGGGGTGGGTGGGGGTGGGGGTCTGGGCAGGTTGGAAAGTGGAAGGAAAGCCCCCAAGCCCTCACCTGTCAGCACACCATCCTGTTTTCAGGTTTCTCCTCGTCCTGAGGTGCTGACGGCCATGCATGCCAGCAGTGTGGGGATTCGCTCCGTCTCGTGCCATCTGCCCGGCGTCGCAGGGAGGTACTGCCCGCAGCACTCTCTGGCCAGTCACGGGACGTGAAGAGGCCTCGATGGACAGGGTTCAATCCAAAGCTCCTGACCCGACGCATCTGCCCTAACTCTGAACCCAGCCTCGTGGCTTGCCCTGCCCGCTCCAGCAGGTCATGCTCCATCCCCACGGAAGTCAAGGTTCTGCGTATCTGCCTTCCTGCAGACAGATGGCCCAGGGAAGCAGGAGCCATCGTAACATGAAAATATGCACGAACACACTCATTGCTAGCGCCCAGCCCACCCACGGCCGACGACCATCAGCCATTCACTGATGGCCACACGCTGTAAACATCTGTCAGTCTACAGCAAGGACTGTGGGGACTCTCAGCTGACCTCCACTTGGCTCCATCGCTGGCTTCACCGATGCTGCCTGCTCTGCTTGCGCAGCCCGTGGAGCAGTCTCGCCCGGGGCTGGTGGACTTGACGCAAGCCCTGTTTCCAGGATGCAAAGCTTTGCTCTGCCCCTGACTAGCTGTGTGACCTTGGGGAGGTTAAATAACCTCTCTGCACCCCATGTGCTTTGCATGTAAAATCAGACTAATACTAATCGCTCCCTACTTTGCAGGGTGCTTATGAGACTGCAGGTAAGGGCTCAGAACGGCACGTGGTGACCGCCCGTTGAACAGCAGCAGACCCTGGTGTGCCTGGGAGGGTTTTGCTACCCACTGATTTGCGTGCCGGCCAAATGTCAGCTGTGTTAGCAATTAAATATTACACAGGCTGTTGAAAACTGAACATAAAAAGAGAGTTGTTGCATGAAAACTAAGTTTAGTACTTGGGGAGGCACAGATAACTCTGATTTGCTAAAGACTTGTCACCAAATCACTTAGGGGTAAAACAGCTATAAAAAACAGCGGAAAATAAAATCAGAATCTATTCCACATGCTTGCAGACGACGCACTTTCACACTGTAGATGACCGTGGAGCAACTTGAGTTTGAACTTCATGGGTCCACTGCTCTGTGAGTTTTTTCCACTAAGTACCTAACTCTGCATTGATCTATGCTATTTCATGGAGGGGACTTGAGCACCCCAGGATTTTGGTATTGGGGGGCTCCTGGAACCAATCCCCCACATACACCAGGGACCACTGAGTTTTGAGGGAGTCAAAAGTTATTCCTGGCTTTTCCACTGTGTGGGGCGAGGGGGTTGGGGCCCCAAACCCCTGTGTCGTTCAGGGGTCCACTGTACTTCAAAGACGTGGAGACCGGACGTTTAAGGGCATATTATGCAACAAAGACAAGTTGCATCTCAGTCAGTGGGCCCAAAAGAGATCCTGCCTTCCCATTGGCTAATCAGTGCACGGCCGCTGTGAAATATTAGAACGTCTCCTGTTTGTGGCCACCCACTTTTGCAGGGGCATGACAGAGAGGGTGCTGGGTCCAAGGCAGATCAAATGCCAATGGCGCGTCTGACCCTGACGGCAGGGTTTTGTGGCACAGGCAAGGTGCCGTGCGGGCAGGCTGTTTGAATCACGTGCTCTTACCCTGCACCCCCCCGACACCCCGTGCGCCGGGCACTGATGGAGTGCCTGACACGCAGGGGCCTTCCAGCGACTGGAGAGCCACAGGGACACAAGTCCCCACCCTCGTGGGACCTCACGGCCCCCTGGAGGAGAACACCACAAAGGGAACAGGAGGGTAGACGCAGGCACTGACCGTGTCCACACGCACTCTGGACAGAGAGAGGCGGAGCGGCAGCCTGTGTCCTGCCGTGGGGGCAGCCTGGGGGCTCTGGCAGAATCAGACCACTTAGCAACAGGGAACGGGAAGGAAGGGCCGGACACTCGGGGCAAATCCAAAGAACATGATTTAAAAAGCCAAAGAAAGATTGAGAGAGGCGTTGCGACAAGTAAGGAGGCGCTGTCAGGCCCTTTGCAGAGCTCCTCTGAGCGGCGGAAGGAGCGTCGCTTGGGGAGCAAGTGTGCCCGAGACGCGGCCAGGGGGACGTGCGTCCTCGGTGCACGCCAGCTCCTGGAGCCTCGTGTTTACCTGTGCGACAGACACACCTGCCTTGATCCTCAGGGTTACTTACAATTTGGATAGTATGCCTCTACAGGGTGTAAACGGCAAGTTGCTAATTTACGAATATGAAACATTTTGTATCTGTCATTCTTTGCTTCTTTATTCAAGGTAAAAGTCCCCCCCCACCCCAGGAGGGTTGTTAGCACAAGTGACATGAGTGGCCCAAGATCACAGTCAAATGAGGGACAAAGCCAGGAATCACAGGAATCAGAACCGGGGTGGCAAGCCCCCTCCCATGGCACGCACGTGCCCGACTTACCGTATTTTACCGTGTATGATGTGCACCGACATTCTTGGCCCAAACTTTCAGGGGAAAAAAAAATCTTTCGTTTTAATTTTTTAATTCAAATTTTTTATTTGTGAATATTTATGTACTTGTTTTTTTGTATTAGAAAGGAGCTTTAGCACTTATTTTTGAACCTGTTATGATGCAGGAAGCTTTATGTAACAAATAATTTCAAAACACAAGAACAGATATACAAGGTACAAGAAATTCTATGTATGAGATAATTTTTATATAAGAAAACCTGATTATTATATTCCCAGGTATTATTTTGCATACAGATATTGTTACTGATTTCTAGAGTGACACTTAGAACTCCGAAGCATAAATAAAAGGATTAAAAACATTTAGGTAGCTATGCAGCGAGCACTCCCCGTGGATGACGCGCACCCTGATTTCCCCGTCGCACACCCGGGCAAAGACGTGCACACTGTACTCGCACAGGGCACAACGGGCACCTGAATACCGGGCCCTCATTCTCAGTGGCTTCCGGTGGCTTTAATTTGTGGGTAACTTCCACACCCCCATCTTGGCTCCTGCTGGCCCCCCTTCCCCGCGTCATCGGCACCTCTCTGATCGCCCCCCCTGCCTCTGTCACCGCCTTCCCCAGAGATTCCTTCGTGGGTTTGACTGACGGTGCAAGGAGAACCCCTGACAGACGAGACCGTGTCTGCCTGGTTCCTGGTGCACCTCTCGCTGCCCCAGTTTGGCGGCGCTCCCCTTCCTGGGTGGTGGGGTCTCTGAAGGAAGACCTCATGGCACCCCAGTTTCTCAGGAAGTGCTCACGGTACATTAAGAGCCATGGGACCTGCCGCTTTTGGTGAAAAGGGCTATTTAGTCTTGTTTTGTGGGCGTGGGGACCGGGAGACTAAACATGGGAGGCCCCTCCTAACCTGAGGGCACAAAGAGGTGGAGGAGGAGGAGGAGGAGGAGGAGGAGGAGGAGGAGGCAGGGTGGGAGCTGGGATGGGAACGAAAGCCGGGCTGGGGCAGGCCAGAAGGTGAGGCTGGCGTCCCAGTCACCTTCCCTGCGTGGTGTAAGCGGCTGTCACCTCGGCGCGTCCCCATCAGGGCTTCGTGCGTACAGATGGAACGTTAAACAGGCCCTGACCGCCGTGTAAATATTTAACTCCCGCTGTTTGGGAGCCGCTGGGGGCGGGGGGCAGTAGGTGTCCCCTCTGTTTGGGAGCCGCTGGGGGCGGGGGGCAGTAGGTGTCCCCTCTGTTTGGGAGCCGCTGGGGGCGGGGGGCAGTAGTTGTCCCCTTCTGTCTGAGGGGCACATGGCGGGGCGGGGGGACAGCAGGGCTTCTCATCACCTTTTGGCTTTCTGTCGGCGCTGACGTCCCTCTTTCGGGGGTGTGTTTGGGGGCCTCGGTCCGTGTGTTCGTGGCGTCGCATTCTGTATTCTAGAAGCCGCCGGCGGACATTTCTGAGCCGTGGCTGGGATCCGTCATGGGCTGTGCTGTGTGTTGCCTTTCCTTCATACAGTGGCAAAACCCTTCCTTTCCTTTGTCTAAACAGGGGTTTTGTGGAGATGCGACACACACACCCGACAAGGCGCCCGTTCAAGTGTACGATGCCCTGGTTTTAGCGTCTGCACGGCGGGGCAGCCATCGCGGCAGTCCATTTTAGAACTTTTATCACCCCCCAAAGAAGCCCTGCATGCATTAGCTAATCACCCTCGTGCTCCCCAACCCCCTGACCTGGGAGACCGCTGAGTCACTCTGTCCCTGTCTGCTCTGGCCTCGTGCCGCCTGGGGCCTTCCGTGCCTGCTCACTTCGCTTAGCACGAGGTTCCCTCGGTTCGGCCACCAAACTTGGAGCCGGTGGCAGTAATGCCTCTTCGTGGCTGAACGGGAGTCCGTTGTACGGGCACACCCGTGTGGTTTCCCCGCCGTCAGGCGATGGACGTGCGGAGGCAGCAGAACCCCTCAGGTGACAAGTGACGCTGGGCTCGATCCGGGATCGGGGGATGAAGGCAAACCCCGCTCACAAGGACAGTCCCCACCATCCGGGAGAGGCCCAGCAGGCTCACTCGAAGCACACGGCGGAGGGTAAGGTGCGTGGGGCTCACGGGCCGCCGGGCACGAACCGCATGCCGGGAGGCGCAGCAGGCCCGCGCGCGCCCGGGTCGCAGGTAGCTGCGTGGAGCCACGCGCTTCCTCTCCGGGGACAGCACGGGAGGGCGGGGTGTGTTCTCGGCCCCCTCGTGTGCTCTAACACGTGGGAGGGGGCAGGCGGGGGACGGGGGCCTCTCCACAGGGTCCTGCCCGGGGCGCGTCGCCGGCCGGCGCCCTGTTCCCCGGTAGTGCCTTTCCTGTCCTCTCTGTCCCTTGCAGTCCCAGATGCTCCCAGCCCTCATTTGAGAGCCTGACTCAGGCCCGCCTCTGCAGGAAATGTTGAAAAACAGGGCTATCGGTCCTGGCCACCCCCCGGTCATCTAATTATGACTAATGGCAGTGGACACCGCCCAGGCCCTGCCCGAGGTCCCCCTTACCGGAGCAGCACGCTCTCCGCCAGCGGCTAGGGCTTGTCGCCATCCCTCCCCAGGGATCTGCTGCCTCATCCAGGAAGTGGCTCACTGCCTGCCCCCCTCCTCCCGCCCGTGCTGACTCAGGGGTACAACAGGCCAGCCCCCCGACCCCCACGTGGGGCTAATTCTGTGGAGCTCCCGTGGGATCAGGGGGAGCCCCTCCCTGGCCTGCCCCGCGCCCGGCACTCCCTTTCTCCTGGAATGCCTGCCCATGGCCACCCCTGGCGGGGTTCGCCCCCCCCCCTTCCTGCCTTCCCTCGCTCCCTCCATTCCCCAGGAGCATCCTTTCCTGTGTCCCCAAAGCCCTCTGCACAACGCAGAAAGACTTGGAGAGGCAGGTAGGAGGCTCACTCGCCCTGGTACCAGCCGCCCTGAGGTCAAGTCCAAGCCCTGCCCCTCTAACCCAGTGACCCGTGGTGGCGACTTCCCCGGCAACGGGGCTGGGGAGTTCTGTTTCTGGGCATCGCTCCGAGGCTCGGGGTCACCGAGGGGCTGCTGCAGTGTGGTGACGGGCGTCTGGCCCGGGCTCAGTACCCAGAGGCTGGGAACATGTCCCAGAGGACCCCTGGCCTTCCTCCGCCCCGCAGGGCCTCAGCATTGGCGACCAGTTAGGATCCTGCAGCCAGGCCCTTTGGGGGTCTCGTGGCATTGGTTCACGTGGCTCTTTCTTCCTCCCTGAGTCCCACTGGGGGCAACATTCAAATGCCACCTCCTCCTGGAGGCCCTCTTGGGTGCCTGGTAGGCAGGATCGATACCCCCCCCCCCCCCGCAGAGCACTGCTCGCTGGGCAGTGTAGGACCTGCGGGGTGCGTCTGCCTTCCTTCCGCTGACTTCACGAACTTGGGGTGTGTGGGGACGGCATGCTGAAACGGGACAGTGTATCAGAGTCAGACGGGTGAGCGTCGGCATTCGGCCAGTCCCCACGGACTGGGTGGCTTTGGGCCGGGAAGCTGTGCCGACTGGTCATCCTGAGGACCCCACGGCCCTGGCCGGCGGCTGCCCGACACCTGGCATGTCGCCGTCGCCGGCAGACACGGAACAAGCACATGCGTGTGAACGGAGCTGTGCGGGTTCCCACCCAGCTGAGGCTCACGCACGCTCAAAAGGTTTTGTATGTGGTCGGTGGAGGGTGACAGGGGCCATCTCCTGCCACGTGCCCTCCATCTGCTTCTCCGGAGCTCAGGTCCAGAGAGCTGAGTTAAAGGGGGGACATAAAGGACCATCCCATCCCCCCACATGGGACCTAGGCTTGATGCTGAACTGTCGTCATTGCTTCTAAGGACCAGCTGTGCAGGGGGCCACTCTGTTAACCACGGGCACCCACTGCTGCCCCCCAAACTGGCTCGGTGGGCGAGGCGGGGCTGCGGCGCGCCTCCCGGCTCCCGTCCTCTCTGCGGGGACACAGCTCTGCTCAGAGCCCGGCCTGCGGCGGTGGCTGTGGCCAGGAGCCGAGAACAGGCCGGTGTCCGAGGCAGCCCTCCACACACAGCTGGGCTGGGCTGACCTTTAAATAGACGGGCTCTGGGCCACTCAGTTCCTGGAAGTTGGAAGAAAGTCGGCCTTTCAAGTGATGTGCCTTCCAACCTCAGCAGAGACGCCTGTGTTTGCAGAAGCCCTAATTGCTGCCTTCGTGCCCCGTGATATGTGGCCGTGTGGCCGGGGGGAGCCAGCATGCCAGGGTGAGGAGGGGAGAGCCCTCAAGCATGCTAATGTCCCCCTTCTTAGAAGCCAGAAAAGAAGACGCATTGTACTTTGTGACCGCGGCGGGGTGGGAAGGGGCAGGCTGGCACTGCATGAAAGGCCTTTTTAAGCTCAAGTCTGAGGTTTTTCCTTTTTCCTTTCTTAAAAAAAGTTTTTTTTTTTATTTGTAAGCAAAGCTGGCATGCGTGGATGATGCCAGCATCGACCGGGCTGTGTAGGAACCGAAGTCCCTCCCCGAGCCGTAAGCTGGACTCCATCATGGTCCCCCGCCTGATCAGAAGAGATGGGGCGAAGGTGGTCGTCACACAGGTGACTGAGGACAATTTCGTTTCATCCAGGAAGATGTCCCGCCAAGTCTTGCTCTGCAGTTACGCTCCCTTGACCCCCCAGATGTGTATTGTGAATCCAGTCCTGAGACGATACCAGACAACCCCACCCTGAGGAATGCAGCTCAGAATAATGGCCCGAAATGTCAAGGTCGTGAGGTTCGGGAATGACTGAACGGTGACGGTTCCACATGGAAGGAGAGGGGACAGCTGTGACACCTAGCTTGATGATGGGCAATCAGCGAAACTGGAATGGGGCAGGAGGAGCAGACATCACTGCCATGGCAGCAGCCACCCCCCATCTTGCTGGAGGAATGTGGTTCGAGGGAGAACGTCCGGCTTTGGCACATCCGCAGCCAGGTGCCGAGGGGCAGCGGGCCATCGGCCGTGGCTCCCACGTCGGGGACGGAAGGAGGGTCGGCCCTGCACCGCCAGGAAGTTTGTGACTGGTGTTATGAATGATTGTCACGTAGTGACAAGTTGTAACAGATGGCAACAGTGTGTGATAGTTGTATGTTCGCTACACGATTGTGACCCTTCTGCAATCTATACACGTCGAGTCATTAGGTTGTCCACCTGAAACCGCAGTTATATCTCAATAAAAAGGAGCTCCAAACAGAATAAGAGCAATAGTAACGATACACATTCAACTCGGTGGCCACGAAGACGTGAGACCCCATCAGTGCTGGGCCGGGCAGACCTGGGTTTGAATTCTGGGCCTTTTCAGGTGCGCTCGAGCTGGGGGCCTGCAGCCATCTGTGCCCGTGTCCTCGTCTGTGCGCGTGTGTGTGCGCGCATGCCCGTGTGCCTGTGGTGGTATCTTCCTCAAGGGCTTGTGGTGCGTACGAGGTGACACGGTGACTGCAGGTCCCCACCTGGGCGCATTGCAGGTTTCTCCATTCCCCAGGGCCCTCCCGGCGACATGTGCCACAGACACGCCGAGCGCTGGATGACTTCACGGACCCCATGGAGCATGGCCTCCTCGGTCACGGCGTTGCGAGCCCTGGCGTGTGTCATCTGAATGGCGGCGGGTTCTAGGATTTTGTTAAACTCTGCCAGTGTCTTCGTACATCTCCGGCAAGAACTTCCGTTTCTTCTTTCCGTCCTTGTCCGTTTTCGCTCCTTGGGTGCCATCTCGCTTCTCATTAGCACTGGGCCAGCGTTGACTGCAGAGCCACGGGCCCCCATTCAGACCCTGCCGTGGGCCCCAGGACCCTTCACTTCACCTGCGATTTTGTTACCTGCCCTGAGAGGTGTTTGCGGCACCGTGTGGATCCCCAGCCGCAGCTCGGAGCACCTTGAGAGCTGATTGTGTGCAATACATCCTTCTGAGTGTCCCATCCTATCTATCAGTTCATTCTCATTCTCCGCAACCCTGGGATTCGGGTGCAAGTGCTCCCTGGTTTGCAGAGAAGGCCACTGAGGCCCAGAGCAGGGCAACAGCCTGCCCAGATCGCACAGCCTCGTCAGTGTGGTGGCGGTGGCCGGGGGGCTAGCTCCTGAGGCCGGGCTTGCCCACTGGGCCGCTCGGCCACTCGGGGGGTGTGAGCCGGCGGGAGCCTCTGAGGCTGAGCCGAACAGGCCTGTGGCCCAGAGCGCGCCCTCCGCCGCCCTAATAAAGCCAGTGTTTACGCAGGGGGGAGGTGCTCTCAGAGGTCTCTGCCGATCCCCAAATACGGCCATGGCCAGACTGTGAGGGGGGCCTGTTACGGAAGGCCCTCAGCTGGTCCCCAGACAATGGCACTTCCTCGCTGGGCCATGTGTAACTGCCCAGAGACGGGTGACTCATTTCCTCTGGAGAACTTGGCAGGGCCGCGGGCCCCGGTGCCTCCTCCCGCCGCTTCCCTGCGCCTCCTCCGGGGAATGCTGTTCACAGTCCCGGGAAGGCCGCCGTGGAGGGCCCGGCCTCCGGCCACGGCCGTTCAGGGCTGCGGGTGGGAGGGGAGGTGGGGAGCAGGCCTGCGTCCTTGTGCGGGGGCGACGTGCGCTCGCGGCCCACCCACTGCAATCCGTGGGGGTCCCACCACAGGTGTGAGGAGACCCCTGGTGCCGGCGGGGTCCAGGTGGGGCGCCCCGGCCGAGTTCCCAGCCGTGCCCCGTGCCTCCTGGGCGTGCACAGCACCGGGTACACCATGCTGGGGCTTGCTGGCCGCCTCCCGGCAGGGGGATGGGGCAGGGCAGGTTTGAGGTGGACGAGCGACCCCCCGGGGTGGGGACAGCGTAGGACACCCACACTGGTTCTCTTGCCACCCTGCTGGTAGAGTGCAAGGTGCGTGCAGGAGGAGGCGGGGCCCCTCTCTTCCTCTCCCAGCACCGGCTCCATCAGCCTTCCCGGGGATGGGGCTGAGCCCCGGCCTGCTGTGGGCACGTCCCTGTCCACCACGGGCGTCCGCGCAGCCTCTGAGAGAGCCACCTGCAGACGGCTCACCTGACGGGTACAAGCCTCCGCCTCGCTGGCTGCCCAGGGTCCCTTCCACCACGGTCAGTGAGGACACAACCACAGACGCACGTTTTGGGGTCTCGGCAGGTACCTAGGTTCACACGGGCGCGCAGACACAGCACGCGCACGCACGTGCATGCGCGCACACGTGTGTGTGGGCGGGCACCCCCAGTGCACGTGGGGTGCTGTGCTCAGTTACCCACACATGGCTTTTCCGTCGAGGTCACCAGGGATCCGTGCTGTGTTTAGAACTCGGCACGCCCCAGTGAGCAGTCCCTTTCCCGGGTTCATTACCCTTCCGGCAGCCCTGAAGGTTGCTACTTACCCCATTTTATCGGGGGGCTTGCTGCATTGGGGAACTCAGTGCCACTGGTATTTGCAGCGTGCCCCTTGTGTGCTGGGCACTACGGAGCCCTGGGTTTACAGGGAAGACAGCTGCATCCCCCAGGAGAGAGACACGACCTGCTTGGTACAGTCCCGTGGAGCATCACCCCCGTGGGGCGGGGACCCCGTGTGTATGTGTGTTGGGGGTAGAGACGGGGACGTGCGGACGCCTGGTCCCATCATGCCGGGTGGGGTGGGGAGGAGTCTTCCTGGGTTTGGTGGGAGCAGACCCCAGGCACGTTTGCCCAGCATGTGGTCGGTCACCCCAAGACTGGGGGCTCCATTTTCATGTGCGTGCTGCTCGCTGGGGGCCTGGCCGTCCTGCAGCACAGCCCGAGGTCCTGGGTGCAGGAGACACACAGCTGCCACACTGGCTCCGGCTCTCTAAGTCCCGGGCTCTTGGCCTGAGAAATGTGGACGTTTGTCCGTGTCTCGTCAGGGGCCTGGTCGGAGCGAGTGCTCAGTTGGGGGTGGGTGTCCCAGAGCCACCAGTCTGAGGGGGCTGGTGCCCCCCGAGAAGGCCCGGGCTCTGGGCAACCCCAGCAGGCCCCGCAGCCCCCACAGCCTGCTCGTCTCTGACCGTTGTGGACAAGCTCCCTTCGTAACTTCACAGCTGAGACTCTGCTCTTTGAGGTTCGAACCTGCTGCGCTCCCCACCCTCCCGCGTCAGTGCTGGACGGCAGCGCCGGGGGCTGGGCTGGAGGGGTCGGAACTGTCCTCGCCTTGTCACCCAGGGCCCCGTGCGGTTGGGCGACAGCAGTGCCTCACAGCTGTGTTTCGCTCTTCTGTGAAGAGAGGCTCGGCGTCCATCCGGGTCTTCCTGTTCTGCTTCGGCCTCTCTTCTTTCTAGAAGGACGCAGCCGGCGCGGCCCGTGTGCTGGCTGCCCCCTCACCGCGGTGGGTGTCTTACGGGGCGTCTCTGCTTTTTGTGTCTGAAGGTTGACTCTTCGCCTGTTTAGAGGGACGTGGTCCATCGGCCCGTCCATCTGTGTGTCTCTCTCATGTCCCCAGCACACCCATCGGGCTGTTACCGTGACGGGTAGGTGCCGTGTCCGGGCCCCGGGTCGGGGGCGCGTGTGTTCAGGTTGTGATGCTCAGCTGCAGACCGGGACGCCGTGCTTCAGAGGGACGGAGCCCCTCGTCCCAGCTCACGAACAGGGAAATGTCCCAGTCACACCTACCCCCAGGGGTCAGGCACGCAGGGACCAGGGGGAGGCAAGGAGCGCCCGGCACGGTGGCCCAGAGCCCGGGTTCCTGGGGACGGTCACTTACACTTGCTGAACTTCACTTTTCTTGCCTGTAGGATGCGCTGCTAACAGTACCTACCCCTAAGGGTCATGGCGAGCGTTATCCAAGTGAGGTCGCCCCTGGGGACAATGGGACAGTGTGCAGCATGATCTGGGCACTCCGACAAGTCTTGGCTCTTGCAGTCGTCTGGCTTGCGTGGCTTTGACAAGAGCTGGGGTGACTGATGGGGAGCGCAATGATTCGGATGTGTCAGTGGGCGCAGCGGGCCCAGGGAGGAGCACCTCGTCGGGGCGGCCGGGCGCTGGGCAGGGGCGGCCCCAGGGAGCAGTGCCCGGGGAGGGCCGTTGGGCCGACACTGGTTTCTCTGAGCAGGAGCTGCCGTGTGCTTCAGGCCGTGGGAGAGACCGAGCGTCCTCACCGACACGCGGACGGGCTGAGAGACCTTGACCTCAAGATACTTTGTGGCCGTTTAACCCTAAACCTGTTGGGACACGGGGAAGCCCAAGGCCCTGCGGAGCGCGTTTTGGGGACAGTGGTACGTGACGTCAGGTCAGCGTGTTTGGAGGTCGCCGGTGCTCACGGCTGCCTGCAGCTCAGAGGAGAAGCCATGCTTGTCCCTTCCGTTTTCTGACTCGAAGACCCGGGAGCAGGCCGTTCCCTCACTGACCGCTGTGACGGTGACCCTTCTTCTGGCTGCAGGGGGTGAAACAGGACTCAAACAGGCTGACTCCAAAAGGGGGGGATTAGGCCACACGACCAACAGATCAGGGTGGATGTCCCGGCTCAGCTGGACCCCGGTGCTCAAACCCGGTCACCCGGAACCTCTGCTGACCTCACTCGTGACCGGTCTCTCCCCCGCTGATGGCGAAGAAGGCCACCAGCAGCTGCAGTTGACCACCTGCCGGCTGAGTGGCCGTGGGTAAGAATGGTGACTGATTGTGCCAGTAAAAGGCTTATCACGGGCCCGGCGGGCCCGGCGTGGCTCACGGGCAAGGAGTCTATGGTGTCACACGTCGGCCGATCTGGGGCCGGTGCCACCTTTTAGAGCCCACAGGTTGGGGGCAGCCCTACCCCAGACCATGGGGACTTAGAGAGAGGAAGGGAGGGAGGGAGGGGGTCTGCAAACGCTGGGGAGGGACTCTCAGAAGAGCAGA
>PVJL010014573.1:0-27581 GCA_004026885.1 Lyroderma lyra
CACTGCCACGGCCTCAGGTACCACCATGGCCTCATGGGCACTGCCACGGGCACCACCATGGCCTTGTGGGCACTGCCACGGCCTCATGGGCACTGCCACGGCCTCGTGGGCACTGCCACAGCCTCAGGCACCACCATGGCCTCGTGGGCACTGCCACGGGCACCACCATGGCCTTGTGGGCACTGCCACGGCCTCATGGGCATTGCCATGGCCTCGGACATTACCACGGCCTTGGGCACTGCCACGGCCTCGTGGGCATTGCCACATCCTCGGCACCGCCACAGCCTCAGGCACCACCATGGCCTCATGGGCACTGCCACAGCCTCAGGCACCGTTGGGGCCTCCTGTGAAACCCCTGACATGCATGTGTCCAGTAAGGCAGCCTTGGGTCAGCTCTACAAGGCTCAAGGCAGGGGCAGCCTTGGCACTGCCCTGGGTGCTCAGGCCTGTCCCCCACCCCTCTCGCCTCCCCGGCCCATCCAGGTGCTGCCTTCACCTGTCTGGAGACAGCCTTCCGCCTGGACGCCCTGCACAGGCAGATGAAGCTCCTCGGGGAGGACAGCCCGGTCAGCAAGCTACAGGTCAAGCTGGAGCCAGGTACCGCTCTGCAGACCCGCAGGGCTGCCGCACCCACCCCGTGCCACCTCTGTCCCCACGGTGACTGGACCCCCGCTAAGGCCAGGATGGGTGCCCCAGCCCCAGGACGGCCTCCCCCTAGGCCCCCTCAGCCTGCCGCTGCCTCTTGTGGGCTCTGAGTACCTGGATGTGTGAGGCACAGGACGGTGGCCCTTGGCCCTTCCTGCTCCACTCACCTGACCCCCAACCCCGTCCCCCGGGACACAGGAGGTGGGGCGCCGCCCAGAGCCAGTGTTGTTTCAGGGGTGAACCCCAGCCACCTGATGAACCTGTTCACCTACGAGAAGGGCTACTGCTTCGTCTACTACCTGTCCCAGCTCTGTGGGGACACCCAGCGCTTCGACAGCTTCCTCCGGGTGAGCAGCCCCTCCCCGCCCAGGCCCTGCCCCCGCGGCCCCGGCCCCGGCCTCCTGAGCCTCCTCGTGTTTGCAGGCCTACGTGGACAAGTACAAGTTCACCAGTGTGGTGGCCCAGGACCTGCTGGACTCCTTCCTGAGCTTCTTCCCGGAGCTGAAGGAGCAGAGTGTGGACTGCCGGGCAGGTGAGGGCGGCCCGCTCGGGGACGGGGGATGGTGGGGGCTCTCTCCTCTGCCTGCAGGAGGCCCAGCGGGCTCACCTCTCCTTCCTCCAGCCGGACGGTGTGGGCCTCGGGGTGGGAGGCCGTGGGAGCAGAGAGGAGGCTGTGCTCCACGGCCTGACAGGGCCCAGGGGCGTCCGGGAGCGAGTGGCACTTAGTCCCAGGACGAGGCCCTGAAAACCATGTGCAGAGGGCCCGGGGCAGGGCTGGCAGGGCAGAGGGCGGTGTGCCTGAGAGCCTGCCTGTGTGACACCTGTGACAGTACCCCTGGGGTCCCAGGGGTGGGCCTGGGGGCCAAAGAACAGACAGGAGGAGAGGGCAAGGTTTGCTGGAGGGCAGTGAGGTGTGGCTGGGCTGGCAGGGTGGGTGACCCCATGTTTTAGAGGGTCGGTACATGCCCCAGGGGTGTGAGGTGGGAGGGCAGAGCCTGCCCCACCACGGCCCAGCCCCAGGGCTTAAAGCAGGGGACACTGAGCTGGGGCTTACGGTGCCTCGTTGCCTTGTCCCCGGAGAAGTGTGGAGGGAGTGGGGGTCCCTCCATCACCAGCTCAAGCCTCCTGGCCCCACTGTGCCCCCCACAGAGGCCACACCTGCAGCTGCAAGTGGCCGGTGCGGGAGCTGACCCCAGCCCCCCAAGCTGACAGTCCCGCCCAGGGAGACCCTTGGGGGTCTGGTGTCTCCTGGGCAGCCTGCTGGGGCAGCCCCTCCCCTGCCCAGTGGGGACCTCAAGACGGGACCTCCCTGCAGGGCTGGAATTTGAGCGCTGGCTGAATGCCACGGGCCCGCCGCTGGCCGAGCCAGACCTGTCTCAGGGGTCCAGCCTGACCCGGCCCGTGGAGGCCCTCTTCCAGCTGTGGACCGCGGAGCCCCTGGACCAGGCGGCCGCCTCGGCCAGTGCCTTCGACATCTCCAAGTGGAGGACCTTCCAGACGGCACTCTTCCTGGACCGGCTGCTGGACGGGTCGCCGTTGCCCCAGGGTGGGTCCCGCGGCTGCCGGCTGGCTGGGGGAGGGGTGTGCCTGCCGGCGCTGACCCGCCTGCACCCCGCAGATGTGGTGACCAGCTTGTCCAAGTGCTACTCGTCGCTGCTGGACTCCATGAACGCTGAGATCCGCATCCGCTGGCTGCAGATCGTGGTCCGCAACGACTACTACCCCGACCTCCACCGCGTGCGGCGCTTCCTGGAGAGCCAGGTGTGCTGCCCGCAGGGCCCCGCGCGCCCTCCCTCTCGGACTGGGTGTCTTCGGGCGGGCAGGCAGTGGGGGCGCGCCACGTGGGAAGGGCCCAGGCCCCGCCCGCCCTCGGGGAGGCAGTGTGTGCAGGGGACAAGCTGGGAGCAGGGTCAGGGGGTCGGAGCTCCTCGGGGGCCTGAGGGCCCGGCCTCTCCGCACCCCAGCCCGGCCCAGGCTCCCTGCGAGCCTCAGTGTGACGCGCCGCCCGCCCGCAGATGTCCCGCATGTACACGATCCCGCTGTACGAGGACCTCTGCACAGGCGCCCTCAAGTCCTTCGCCCTGGAGGTCTTCTACCAGACGCAGGGCCGGCTGCACCCGAACCTGCGCAGGACCATCCAGCAGATCCTGTCCCAGGGCCTGGGCCCCGGCGCTGAGCCCAGCGTGGACCAGGGCGCGGCCCGGACAGAGGCGGGCGGGGACGCACCGGCCCTGCTGCTGGGGGACGAGGCCCCCGGCAGCACCATCTCTCTCAGGGACGTCAACGTGTCTGCCTAGCCTGACCTCCCAGACACCACAGCTGTGCCTTCTGAGGTGAGGCCCGGGCCTGCCTGACTGCCCGTCGGCTCTGGCCACGACGTCTGCCCGGGCCCACACGCCCCCCCGCGGGGCTCTCCTGGGGACCTCCTCGTGGCTGGCCGAGGCCCGTGGATCTCATCCCCTCAGCTCTCTTGCACTGCAGGCCCTGGAGTGGCCGGCACACGCCACGCCCTCCTGTCTCAACACTGACTGCCGGGCGCTGCCCCTGGGGTGCCGGCCCCACAGTCCCATGGCGACCGCCACACTGTGCCTTACGTCTGCCAGGAGCCCGGGCTGCATGGTCCCCACAGCCTGCCTCCTCCTGCAGAGCCCTGCGCCCCACCCCTGGCCGAGGGACAAGGATGCGGACATGCCCTCAGTGGGGGTGGGGTGGGGCAGAGGACACTGAGGAAAGGGTGATGGCCCTGGGGAAGCCCTAGCCCTCAGGGAACACGGGGTCCCAGGCCCCGGGGCAGTGGGACAAGGTGTCTGTCCTGGGGCCACTCCAGCAAGACCCCCCACCCCCAGCAAGGGGCAGGTGGTGCCGGTGCTCTTTGTAGGCACACCGAGCTGGGACAGGCTTGGGGACCCCACTGGTCAGAGCCAGGCCAGCCAGGGGACCGTTGTGACGGGGTCACCGTGATTGTCCCATTAAACCTCCACTCTGAAAACGACCTCCCAGCCTGTGTGTCCCGAGTCTGTCCTCCACGTCTGCCCAGCTTCTCTGAGGCAGGGTCAGGAGCTGGTTGGTCACAGCACATCCCTCCTGGCCAGAGACGGGGTGCTGCATGGAGCTGAGGGTCCCCCCAACACTCCAGTCACTCCTGACCACCCTGGTTCCGCCCTGCAGCCCTGCAAGTCTGGGGACCAGTGGCAGGCCGCCCTGCCCTCCCCAGCCACTCGGGCCCACTCGGGCCCCTCGCTGGACCCTCCAACACCAAAGCAAAGGAGGCCACTTGTCACCACGCTCACTGGGCCTTTCTCACTGTGGTCCATGTCCCAAATGGGAGCAAAGGAAGCAGGAAGTGGCGGGGGCACGGGTGGTCTCAGAGGATGGAGACATGGGCACCCGTGGCCACCAGCACAGCTGCAGTGGAGGCTGTGGGACAGGTGGGCTCGGGAGGGGGCTGAGGTTGGGGTCCCTCAGTGTCGCCACAACGGGCAGCTAAGCTGCGAGTGGTGGAAGTTCACACAGGCGTCCCCAAGCCAACACGACAGCGCTGCTCTGATAGGTCTCATGCCAGCATCACATGTTTTGGTCCCCAGTGACGTGACCCCACCCACTGGCCAGACCCAGGCACAGAGCCCCCCTGATCTGGGGCCAGGAGCAGTGGGCCAGCAACCCAGTGGTGCCATGTCCAGCACCCCTGTCACCAAATACCCACTGACTCTGTTGCCTGCACTTGAACCCTCCCATCCCCAGGAGGTGGCCCGGCCCCCATCCCGTCATGGTACAAGCCCGCCCGGGGTCCCAGGTGGTCTGCACGAATGAGGGTCCACGTGTCACCCTGGACTGCTGGGGCACCATTCCACCCAGGGACTTGTGAACTGGAAGGCCAGTCACCCACCCTGCAGAAGGGGACATGGGAGCCGCCCCATAGCAGCCCTGGCACTCCCGTCCTGGGAGTGGGCGCCCCGTCCAGGGCTCCTCCTGCCGTCCTGGCTCCTCCTGAGCACAGCACTGACAAGAAGCCCTCGTGGGGGCCGAGCTGCCTCTCAGCCTCTGCCCTGCAAGGCCATTCACATCCCGGGTTCCAGGGTTCTTGGGCAGTTCAGCTCTCAAACGTGGCGTCTCACCGCGTGCTCGGTTCCGGCAGCTGCGCCCCAGCCGTCCCTGTCGCTGCTGAGAGGGGCCTCCTCCACCGGCCTCTCGGGGAAGCTCAGAGCAGCTCTCTGCAGTCGTGCAGGGGTGACGCCTGTGTCCTCCAGGTCCTGACCAGTCTGTCCCCGCTAGCTGGGGCAAGCACTCCTGGCCTTTCTCAGTGCCTTTCTTCCCGGCTTGCAAACCCGGACCCTTTGCAGCCGTCTCTTCCTTGCAGCGTCTGACCACACACGGCCTGGGGTCAGCACATGCCAATGTTCCCCAGCTTCTCCAGACCGAGATATTTCGGGGATCATGCCTTGTGAGTCATCACAGCCACAGGCCCGCTACCAGCAGGGGGCACGGCCAGCGCTCCGGCAGGAGGCACGCACGTCCCAGCAGCACCCCTCCCCTGGGGGCCGTTTCCATACCGCACAAGCGAAGGTGTGCCCCGCAAGAGATGACTCCAAAATAACAACATCACAAAGCACAGAGGTTTATTTCTCAGGTGGGCTGTGGGGTGGGGGTGGGGTTCTTCCTGTCACTGGGTCCTCAGGGGCCCCTGCCAAGGGAGAGGACATCTCAAACATGCCAGGGACCTCACCACCGATAAACGAGGGGCTCACACTAGTGATGGGATGCACAGGGGCCATGCACCCCTCCTATTCCCACTGGCCCCACGCACCCACTCCCGCCGCGTGCACAGCCATGGGGGTCGGGGGTGGACACGCAGCACCAACCGTCAGGACTCAGGGCAGAGTGTTGGGAAACAGCCGCGTTTTCCGGACAGAGAAGGGAGTGCGGAGGCGGGGGGTGTCCGTGCAGTGAGGGGACGCTGTCCAGGAAGGGGAGGGGAGTGGCCCCGAGCGTGGGGTCTGCTGGGGCCGAGGACGGTGGGACCCTGACGGGAGATGGCTGCTGCTGGAGCCTGAGGACGCGTGAGGGAGACGGGGTCGCCTGGGCGCTCCCTGGCTGCTGCGGTCCCCACCTGTCCCTACAACTGACGGCGTGTCTGACCCGAGTCTCACGGAGGCATTTCCCTGAACAAAGACTATGGTTTCAGCACGAGCGCCACGAGCAACCCCGACCACTGCAGGCAGCTCACGACTCACCTGCTAAAGCCCGTCTCCCGCTGGCTCCTCCCACAAAGGCGGGCCCGCCGCCGCGCGCCGGAAGAAGAGAAGCCTTGTGGGAGGCAGCGCTGCATGCTGGGATTTGTGGTCCACCGCCCGCCTCGGCGGAGGCGCCCTCTGCGGTCCCGTCAGCACCCCGAGCCCACGCAGTTCCGACTCCGCAGCCCGAGCCGCACCGGCTGGCGGACCAGACGCCATCGGCCTCTCAGGCATGAATCTCGACCGAGAAGTCCCGGGCTTCGGCGGCCCGGAAGGAGAAGTGCGGCCCGGAAGACCGCGCAGACTCGCGACAGCGCAGCTCGGAAGCCACGCCCCCCGGGGAGCCGGTTACCGGGGCGACCGAGGACGGTGCCTGGGCCCAGTGGGCCCTGCGGGTCTGACCCGGGTGCAACGCTGGGTGCAGCGGAGCCGGCAGGCCGTCTGGGGCAGCGCTCGCGCCGGAGCTCGTGCTGCACGTGGGAGCCCGGGGCGCCCAAGATGCGGGCACCGGCCCGGGAGCTCTTCCAGGACGCCGCCTTCCCCGCCTCCAACTCCTCGATCTTCTCCAGCTTCTCCACGCCGCTGGCCCAGTTCCGGGAGGACATCACGTGGCGGCGGCCCCAGGTAGGGCGGCCGACGCGGTTTCCGGTTAGTCTGCAGACAGTGTTTTCTGCCGGCGCGGCGGGGGAAGCGGCCGGGGCAGCCGAGTGCGAGCACGCGGAGGCGCTCCGGGTCCGCTGCTACAGACCGGTTCCGGGAGTGCTGGAGCCCGAGCTGGGCGCCCCCACCGGTGGGGCACAGCGAGCGGGGCGCGGTAACGGACCCGGCCCGGCCCCACCTCCTCCTGCTGGGCTGGGCGCCGGAGCAGACTTGCCGTCTGGCCTGCGTGACTCTTCTGTTTGCTGTCTGCCGCTCCCCAGCGGCGCGTTCCTGTCCTGCTCCTCCGGAAGGGCCGGGCTGAGCCCACAAGCACAAAGCCGCTTTGCTCTGCAGCTTCCTCTTTTGCACCGGGTGCCCTCGCGTCTCCAGATGTAAACATCGCAAAGTGGCAGCGTAAAGGGGTGCTTGGCCTCGTGCTACGTGGACACCTGTAGAAATGATTTACCTGCTGCGTGAGACAAGCAGCCCTCCCGGGGTATGCGTGGCCGCTGGAACTCCTGGCTCTGGCGACCGAGGCGCTCTCCTCGGGCAGCACTGGGAGAGCCTGTTTGGCTTGAGAGGAGGCCAGTCCCAACGCAAGAGCCGCCTGTGGGCCAGGCCAGTGGGATTTGGGTGAGAAAACGGACCTCAGGCGCAGTGGAGGCCATTGGAGGGTTTTCCGGAGAGGACTGATGCATGGGTGCGTGTCTGAAGCTCGCTCCTCCTGCCCTGTGGGAAGTGGGTTGTGGGCCAGAATGCACGTGGCCATTGCACTGGGCAAAGAGGAAGGGCCTCGGATGAGTGTGACGACCACTCGCAGTGAGGAGTTTGGGACGCGCTTTGATAGGTCGTAGTGACCTATGGGAAGTGGAGGGTGAGGACACAGGGTGGATCGAGGACGACTTACAGGTTTCCAGCCTGAGCACCTGGGTGGATGCTGGTCCCATTCTATGTACCGGGGCCAAGGGACAGGTGGGGAAGAGCTGGAGGTGGGCACGTAGGGCTGGGTTTTGCTCCCACCTGTGCTGCTGCAGCTGTCGGGCAGGTGGGGTTGAGAGCTGAGAGCTCAGGAAGATCCGGGCTGGTGGCCCCTTCTGGGAACAGCCTGTGCCCGTGGCTCACGGCCCAGGCCCTGGAAGAGCCTGTCAGGAGAAGGTATGGGGACAGAAGGGAGGACCCGGAACCGAGCCTCGAGGAGCCCCGACAGCCCCAAGGGGGTGGCGCAGGTGTGCGGACAGGTGGACTTGAGACACAGCAGGCAGGGATGTGAAAGGACAACCAGGGCATGGGAATCATAGGCGCCACCGGGGCGCTGCCGAGCAGCTGGGAACAACGAGGACAGACAGGTGCCCGTCGGGCTTGACAATGTGGAGGTGACCCTGATAAAGGCAGTGGGGGGGCACACCGGCTCAGAAGCTACAGGAGCCTGTGTCCAGAGGGAGGAGGGAGGAAGTCGGGTGGCAGTTCTTCCCAGAAGGGGGTCGGTGGGAAACCTAGAGGGGAGCAGTGCTGAGGGACGCTGTCTTAGGGGAGCTGAGATGCGCTTGTGGCCTTGTGCTGGTGGGGGTCTGCCCACGGAGGTGGGAGGGGGCGGGGTCTGCCATGGGAGGTTGGAGAGGGCGGGGTCACAGGGAGAGTCCAGGCTCTGAGTGGTGGCGGGGCTGGGGCAGGTCAGGTGGCTTCCGGGGTCTGAGGCAGCAAGTGGGCGGGGATGGCGTGAGAAGAGAGGGAGCACAGCGGAGGTGCGAGCTGCGAGCTGCCAGCTTGAGCTCGTCGTCCGTCCGGGGTGCGGGCACCTGAGCCCTTTAGAGCAGCGGTACGGGGTCGGCAGTGCAGAGGACCCGTTCGAGACTCACCGCTGTGCGTGTAAAGTGAAGCCGCTCCCTGGAGGACCCGTTTCCCCGATTTGAGAAGCGGGGTGGTAGCACTCGCCCGGATTTGGGAGTTCTGCCCGCTGAGGAGGGTGGACAGAGGCCGGAGGGGCCTGAAGCCGCTGGCCCGTGGTGAGCAGAGGAGCCCGGGCCAGCCCGTCGCTAGCTCCTCCATCCTCCCTTTTAGAGACGAGCCGTGGGACCCGCTGTGACTCTGGGCACTTTCTGTATTTCAGGACATTTGCGCCACCCCCCGGCTGTTCCCGGACAACGCCCAGGACGGGCAGGTGAAGCAGGGGCTGCTGGGAGACTGCTGGTTCCTGTGCGCCTGCGCCGCCCTGCAGAAGGGCCGGCACCTCCTGCACCAGGTGTCTGCGGCCATGCGGGTCCCTCCTGCCCTGTCTTCTGTCTGCGGGGCACAGCAGGGACGCGGGGGGCTCGTGCTGGGGGGCCATGGGAGTGATAGCTCAGCTGCCAGGCTGCGGGGTCCCCTCCTGCAGGGGTGCAGCAGGTGCTTCCGCCCTGCCCTGCCATCTGGGGGCTCATGCTCATGGGAACACACAGGCAGGAGCGCCCCGGGGAGCGGGGGCAGGGCCCCTGCTTTGGCACAGGCTTCCCTCGCTAGCTGCCTTGTTTCAGGGGTTTGGATGTAGTTTGGCAAAAGAGGATCAAAACTGTTGGTGACGCTCGGCGGACACCGCGGGTGCAGCGGGCCTACTCAGAGTCCCCTCGGTGTGGCCTTGCTAAGTGCTGCTGCTGAACACGGCAGCCTTCACGGACAGTGGGGACCCTGCCCAGAGCGCCCCCCCGTGTCCTGGCCCCGGGCACAGCACACCATTCTCAGCGCTCACCCGCGCTGACCCTTTTCTACAAATGAGGGCACCAGGACCGTTGTCACCGTTTTTCCACCTAGCAAGTGGCAGAGTCAGGACCGAACCAGTCAGCTGGGTGCCACGCCCGCATTGCCTCTCGGGACAGAACCACGCCTGGCTGTGAACATGTGTGTCCAGGCGCTGGAGAGGCCCTGAGCTCCAGGCTCCTTGGGGGCGGTGGGTGCGGGGTGGCTGTGCCCACGGTGACCTGCCACCTGCAGCCAGCCCTGTGAGGTTTGGGTCTCGTGCTCATGAAAGTCGTGTGTGTTTTGGATTCAGGTCTAGAGCTCATCTGGGACGGTGGGACCTGGTGGCTGACTAAGCCTTTAGAGTCACCTGGCTCCCTTACTGTGGCCTCAGAGTATCTTACTGAAAGGGCTGCTGGTGTCCCGGCCGGGAGCGCTGACGTCGGGTGTGCAGTGAGGCCGAGGCCTTGGCAGGACCCCAGGGTGCAGTGGGACGGCTCACGTGGGGTCGCGCTCTGCTAGGGCCGCCTGGGACGCGCTGCGTGATGTCTGTGTCTCACGGTCGCCCTTTGCCTCTCCCCATGCACGGCAGGTCATTCCGCCCGGACAGCCGAGCTGGCTCGACCAGACGTACCGCGGTGCCTTCACCTGTCGCGTTTGGCAGTTTGGACGCTGGGTAGAGGTGACCGTAGATGACCGTCTGCCTTGTCTTGCAGGGAGACTCTGCTTCTCCCGGTGCCAGAGAGAGGATGTGTTCTGGCTCCCGATACTGGAGAAGGTGTACGCCAAGTACGCACGCTGGGGCTGCGCCCGGCGCCCGGGGGCACAGTGCCTTAGGTCACCCCTGGCAGTCTCCCCTGCAGCGCCCCTGTCCACTCAGGGTCTGGGGGCCGGTCCTGGGCTGAGGCTGGCCTGCGGTGGGCTGCTCATCCCCGCCTTCCTCGCACAGTGGGGCGTGAAGCCACCGCCCCCAGAAAGAGCACATAGGTCCTCCCTCCTGTCCCCTCTCAGACCTCAGCCAGAAGCTGCTCCCGTCCATCGGGTGCGCTCCCTCTGCCGGTTGTTTATCAGGGTCCTCGTGGCGTCCGGGTGGAAAAACGTGGGTGTCGGAGGCTGTAGGATACGGGGGAGATGGGGAGCCACACCCCGGTGCTGGAGGCTCACCCCCCGGGCTGTCTCCTCAGGGTCTATGGGTCCTACGAGCACCTGTGGGCAGGGCAGGTGGCGGAAGCCCTGGTAGACCTAACCGGTGGCCTGGCGGAAAGGTGGACCCTGAAGGACTTGGCCGGAACCAGGGGCCAGCAGGACGGGCCCTGCAGCCCGGAGCCCCGGACATGTGGGCAGCTGCTGCGGCTCAAGGAGCACTGTCTGATCAGCTGCTCCGTGTTCAGTCCCAGAGCAGGTGAGGCGCGGGGGGCAGGGGCCTTGTCACGGGGCCCCGTCGGGACCAAGTAGGAAGCAGGGCATCTGTCCTTCCGGGCTGCTGTGCGGGGGTGGGGGGACCTTCCCCAGAGGGTCCTCCTTTTCCCGTGTCCGGGACTCACCACCAGGGGCAGGCAGGGGGCACCGGGCTGGCCACCAGCGACATCAGCGCTCAGGTCGTCGTTGCAGTCACGCGTGCTCGTGAAAGACGGGCTGCCGGAGGGGAACGCCCAGCCAGACGTAGCCGCTTGCGACTTGGGGCGGCTTCCTCCGTTTCCTGTGTGAATGCCCGGCCCTCTCGCTCTCTGCGTGGTGCCGCGCTCTGTGTTGTGTAGACCGTTGACGTCTCATCTCGTGAGTCGGCCCGTAGCGTGAGGCATTCGGGGCTCTCGCAGTCTCATGCTGTTGTGAGTGACATTGCAGTGAACACGTAGCAGTTCCACATTTAGGATTCTTTTCATAGTGGAATTTGGGGTCGGAGACGCGGGACGTTGAAGTAAACTGACCCGTGCTGACAGTTGTGATGCCCGGACGTATGTGTGCAGGTGGGCACAGGCCCTCGGCGGGCTCCCACCAGCACACCCAGCGAGGGGCCGCCGGAGGTCACCTGGAGTCCACTGAGGTGGCAAGGGGCTGGGGAGGTAGGCAGGACACCCCGAGTGGCGGCTACAGTGTCACTGTGAACAAAGCACTTGAAGATGTTCTAGGAGTCTCTTCGTTGTGCTCCGGACCACCGGCCCTCCTCCCCGGACAGAGGGACCTGGTGGGGTCATGTCCCCTTGGGCCCCCGCCACCAGCCCTCCTCCCCGGACAGAGGGACCTGGTGGGGTCATGTCCCCTTGGGCCTCTGGCCCTCCCGCAGCCCAGCCGTCCCCTCCCTCCCCAGCCAGCCTGCTGACAGGAGGTTCCCCCTGTCCCTTAGCTGTCACAGACCATTGACAACTACTGGTAGCAGCACATGTGAGAACTGGCCATGTGCCAGCGAGCATCCCTCATGCACCCGGGTGGGGACCAAGGCCCCAGGGAGGGAGGGAGCTGGTGGCCTGATCCACCCGAGCCCGAGCCCTGACCCGGGTCCCTCGCCATGGCTGCACGCTGGCTGAGGCCACTCAGATCTCCCTTGTCCACGGCGGTCAACACACAGAGTGGGCTGGCCCAGCCGCTGGGGAAGGAGACACCTGTGCGTCTGCTGGGCTTGGGGACTGCCAGCCGTGATGGCACTGCTTGTCACCCAGGCGCCCGGGAGCTGGGGGAGTTTCACGCCTTCATCGTCTCGGACCTGCGAGAGCTCCAGAGCCTGGCGGGTCAGAGCCTCCTGCTGCTGCGCATTTACAACCCCTGGGGCCGGCGGTGCTGGCAGGGGCCCTGGAGAGAGGGGTGAGCGCGGCCGCGGGGACCAGAGGGCAGCCGTGCGGTGGGTACCAGCGTCCTTTTCATGGCAGGACAGGGCTCGGGTGGTCTCCTGCGAGGCCCCTGGACCCCTGCTCGTGGGCCACGCTCTGTGCTTGCCCCCAGATGGCCTCAGGAGGCTCCTCAGAGCTCGGTGCTGGGACCAGGGGACCCCGGGCCCTGGGTCCTGTCTTGTGGGTGCCAGGCTGACCCCGACGCTGCCCCCTTAGCTGGCGGGGCAGTGAGCAGACTCCCACATTGATGTCCCTCCCTCACTGCTCCCTGATGATCCGCCCGCCAGGCCCTGTGACTGTCGTGCGGAGCCTGGAGCCCGTCGGGGGGCAGGGAGCTGGCAGCCCCCAGGAGGGTCCAGCCCAGAGTGAGCCCGGGCGTGGGGAGGGTCCAGCCCAGAGCGAGTCCAGGCGCGGGCAGGGGCTAGCAGGGCCAGGCTCTCCAACAGCCCTCTGCGTCCCTCCCGCCCACCGTGTCAGCGCTGTCAGCCCTCAGAGGCGGCCTCCACTGGGGACCTTCCTTGCAGGGGCGAGGGGTGGAGCCGGGTGGACCCTGCCACCCAGGCCGAGCTGCTGGCCCAGCTCCAGGACGGGGAGTTCTGGGTGGACGAGCAGGAGTTCCTCCGGGAGTTCGATGAGGTCACCATTGGCTACCCGGTGACGGAGGACGGCCACCTGCAGAGCCTCTACTCAGGTAACCCGTGGCGGGGGCGGCCTCCTGCCGTGGGGCTCCTCCGTGGGGGCTCCTGGGGGCTGGGCGCCGACGCCCGTGTGTGCTCCCGTCGCAGGCAGGGCGCTGTGTCACGCTCAGGCTCTGCCCGGGGCCTGGGTGCAGGGCCAGTCGGCCGGAGGCTGCCGGAACAACAGTGGCTTTCCCAGCAACCCCAAGTTCTGGCTGCGGGTCTCGGAGCCCAGCGAGGTGTGCGCCTCCGTGCTGCAGCGCCCCCGGGTGCGCGCCCTGGGGGCCGGCCGCGCTGCCTGGAGCCCGGCGAGCGCCCCGGGCAGGGACTTCCCGGCCGTGGGCCTGCATCTCTGGAAGGTAACTTGGGGGGCCGGCTCCCCACTCAGTGGGAGGAGGGAGGCCCCCGAGACCTGAGCCCCGGGAGCCACAGTGCTGGGGCGTGCGTGACTGCTGCCTGGACCCACAGGCCTGTGGGCGCGCCCACCCAGCACCCCACCGAGTCGGCAGGGCCCGGTCCCCTCCGCCCAGGGTCTTGTCTGGCGGCCACGGGACAACCAAAGCCCCTGGCGGATCCGGACCTGCCACAGCGCTCCCGACCCAGCCCTTCCTGGGAGAGGGGGCTTAGGGCCACGCCCAGCTCAGGCCCTTCCCGTGGGACCTGAGGAGGTCGTGTCACCCTCCCTGCACCCCCAGTCCCCTCCCCGCCACATGGAGAGGTTACGTTCTGATCCCATGGGATTGCCCGTCCGGGAGGCACCGTGCACCCTCCCGAGGGCACGGGAGCGTCGGCACGGGAGCAAGCTGCCCGCTGGCCTGCGTCTCACTGCCGTGTGTCCTGCCGAGGCCTGGCAGCTCAAGTCCCGTCCCGTCCCGTCCCAGTGTTTTCTGTCCCTCCGTGGGCATTCCTTTCCTGCTGCACGAGTGCCCGTGGGCATAGCCCCGCCACGTCGTCTGTTTTCTCCTGGGGCAGGAGGCTCTGCTCACATCTGTGGCGGGGCCGAGCGAGAACGGGGGGTCGCTGGCCCCTGGCGGCTTGGGGCGCCCACAGGCCTGCGGGCTCCCGTGCGTGGACACGGTGGAGGCGCGGCCCCGACCTCGGATCTGTCCTCAGGTGGAGAAGCGGCGCGTCAGCCTGGCCCGTGTCCTGTCCACGCCCCCCGTGGCCGGCACCGTGTGCCACGCATACGACCGCGAGGTCCACCTGCGCTGTGAGCTGGCCCCCGGCCACTACCTGGCTGTGCCCAGCACCTTCCTGAAGGACGTGCCGGGGCAGTTTCTGCTCCGCGTCTTCTCCAGCGGGCGGGTCTCCCTCAGGTGAGGGGCCGCAGGGCCGGCCGCGTCCTCCGGGCCCTGCGCATCCCTGCCTGTCCCTGCCCTGACCACGGCGGGCCCGAGATGTGCTGCCAGCCACCCTCCTGTGCCCTTCTTTCCTGGCAGTGCCATCAAGCCGGTGGCCGAGAGCCCCGGCCCCCAGCAGGCCCTGTCCGAGGGCGAGTGGGAGACTGTGCAGCTGCAGGGCTCCTGGACGGTCGGCCGCACGGCCGGGGGCAGCAGGAACTTCGCCTCCTACCCCAGCAACCCCTGCCTGCCCCTCGCGGTGCCCGAGGGCGTGGGCCCCCGCTGCGTGCGCATCAGCCTGCGGCAGCACTGCCCGGACGGCACCTGCCAGCCCATCGGCTTCCACGTCTTCCAGGTAAGCTGTCGCGTCCTGGGGGGCCCGGGGGCGGGGCTCAGAGGACCTGTGTCCACACAGGTGCGGGGTGTCACGCGGAGGTCTGGGCTCGGGCATTGGGGCACATTGGCCAGGCTGGCCAGTCACGTGCAAGACTCGTTTCTCAGTTTCATGAAATTCATAACCCACTGGGGTCACAGGTCAGCTCGGGCAGCGCCCTGTCCACTCCTCCTGCCTCAGAACAGCTGTGTCTCGAGCTCAGTTCTGCCCCCCAGGCCTGTCCCTCCCGCCCAAGAGATGCCCCAGTGTCACCAGGCCGTGGCCCAGCGGCTCTCAGCCTTTGGGGTGGAACACCCCTTTCACAGGGGTCGGAGAGCACAGGTTGCACGCTGGCTGATTCCCTGCTGCCTTTGTGGTGGAGCACTGGGCTGTAATTATGTTTCTTTTGTGGTGGGCGGTCACCACAACGTGAGGAGCTGTATCGAAGGGTCTAGGAAGGTTGGGAACCACTGTGTGGCCAGTCGCACTCAGCAGCTGGCCAGCGCACTATAGCGCCGCCTGCCCACAGCCCCGAGGAGCCAGGCGGCGGTGAGGGCGGGGCCGCGGGCCGGCGTGGGGGCAGGGCACCCGCTGATGCAGAAGACAGAGCAGCCGCCCCGCGGTCCTCTGGGCCCTGGAGCGCGGGCTGAGGGCTGCAGAGGGCCGGGCCTGGACACCAGGCAGGTCCAGGGGTGGAGGAGGCTTCCAGGACCCTGGGCTGAAAGCGACTTGTGCCCACCTTCATTCTAGACCAGGATGTGGGCCCCGGAGCCCCGTGCCCTCTGAGTGCTGGGCAGGGCCTGGGCACTGCTGCCCATGGGTGGTGAGGAGGGCACGTGGCGGCCAGGGAAGTCCGTTCCGGGGTCAGTCTGCTCTCGTGCACCGTGCAGGCGGATGCTGCTTAGCAGGCGTGTAGTTGGAGGAAGGGGCAGAGGTGAGGTGCCAGAGGCCAGAGGTCGCAGGCCCGATGCCACGGTGCTGCACAGGCTTCCCAGCCCACACACAGTTGTGCTCCTGGGGGCCCCAAGTCCAGACAGGCCTGGTGAAGTGGCCGGTGTCCCGGAGGATGTGGGCCTGGAGGCTGATGCAGAGCCCTGTCCCAGGAGCCCTCGGGGCGGGGACGCAGGTGCCTGGAGCAGTGAGCCGCGGAGGGAGGAGACTTTTCTCTGAGAAGGTTCTGGACCCTCCGGCTGGTGGGCAGAGCTGCTGTGCTCGCCCAGAGCGGTGGCACCCAGGTTCTTTGAGAAAAGTGCCAGCAGCCAATCAGATGCCTCCCTGGCTGGAGGTGAGGCTGGTAGTCCCTCCAGGTGTGGGTGCCTGACTCCTGGGGGCACCTCCCGGCCATGGTGGGGGTCTTAGCAAGCACTGAGCCCAGCTGTGTGAGCTGGGCATTGCCCCTCAGAAGGGGGCACACGTGTGCGTTAGTGTGCACGTCTGTGTGTGTGTGCGTGTGTGCACATGTGTGTGTGTGTGCACACGTCTGTGTGTGTGCATGTCTGTGTGTGTGTGCACATCTGTGTGTGTGTGTGCACACGTCTGTGTGTGTGTGCGTGTGTGCACATCTGTGTGTGTGTGTGCACGTCTGTGTGTGTGTGCACATCTGTGTGTGTGCACGTGTGCGCGTGTGTGTATCTGAGTGTGAGAGGGAGATGACACCAGGCATCGAGCCCGGGGAGGCCCAGGCGGCCTGCAGCTGCTGCTCCTGCCCCAGTGTGCGCAGCCGGCCTGCGTCCGGCTTGGAGGGAGGGCGTCCTGCGCCTGCGGGCCACCCGGGGCAGCTCCACCCGCCCCCACCTGAGCCCGAGCCTCCCCAGGTCCCGGCGGATGGCGGCGGCCAGGCTGCACCCTCCCTGCTGCTGCAGAAGCCCCTGGTGAGCTGCGTGCCGCACCGCTGTGCTCCGGAAGTCAGCCGGCTGTGCCACCTGCCCGCGGGGACCTACAGGGTCGTGCCCTCCACCTACCTGCCGGACACAGAGGGGACCTTCACAGTGACCATAGCGACCAGGATAGACAGGTGGGGGAGCAGGGTCCCCAGCCTCTTCATGCTCACTGGCGCTCTGCGCTCCCACCTGTCCTGGCAGAGGCCGGACACCCCCAGCGTGGGGAGGGGGCCCGAGGGGTGACCCAAGTGTCTCTCCCACAGGCGCTCCATTCACAGCCAGGAAATGCTGGGGCAGCTCCTGCAGGAGGTACAGAGGGCCCGGGGCAGGGGTGCTGCCTGGTGTCCTGGGGTGTTAGTCCGTCCAGGCCCCTGCAACGGCCATACTGGGGGTGGAGGGTGCCCCGGTCGCAGCCACTGCCATTGCCCGTGGTGCTGAGGAGGGTGGCCCCAGCCCCACGTCACCGTGTCCCCTCTGCAGGCCTCCTTCATGGCAGTGATGAGAAGCTGACTGACAGCCTGAGGGCCAGCTCTGGTGACTGCAGACCTCAGGGGGCTCTCACTGGCCCACCACGTCCTCACACGGTGCCACCAGCCTCGGCGCGGCCTGTGCCCGCAGGCCCAGGTGACGACAGGCCTTGGGATCAGGCAGGTGCCGCAGGGACGGCAGGAAGCGCCCACCGCGGGTGACGGTCCCACGGACCCCACAGCTTCTCCGCAGCTCCACAGGGAGCCCTCGGGCCAGCAGGGGCCGGCCGGCCGCGCCACGTGCACAGCTCTCCGAGACACGTTGTTAGGGTGCAGCGTCACAAATAAACGTGGGCGCTGAGCGGGTCACGTGCCTTCTCTGCGGCAGCTCTCACTGCGGGAGCGGGGGCCTCAGGCCTGTCCCTGGCTGCGGGGACCCTGGGGACCACGGGCTCTGGGAGTGGGGTCGGGGAGCAGGAGCGGCACACCGGTGCCCGGGGCAGGGCAGCCTGGCGCCCGCGTCTCCGACCAGCTGGCAGCCTTTCCGTCACCTGGCGCACCAGGTGCCCGTGGGTGTGGGAAGCTGCCCTGGGCACCCCGAAACCCGAGGCCTCGCGCCCCTGCCGGCAGGCGTGTCAGGTGCTGTCATTCTCTCGGCTTGTGGGGGGCTGTCCCCGGGGGCTCTGACCCTGGCGCCCTAACCATCCCCACGCGGCGGGCCCCGGTCTCGCTCCACCAGCTCGGTCAGCGCCACGTACGTCACCAGTGTGGTCGGGGCGTCCGGCCTGCGTCACGACAGGGGCTCTTGGGAAACCCCGCCACTGCCCACATCCATCCCGCACGGGCATCGGCCGTGCCCCTGTGCCCGAGGCCTCAGTGGCCTCCCCTCTACAGCCTGTAGCCATCCACGTGGTCCCCCAGGAACGCCCCATTCTGTGGGGGCCACGCGGACTCACAGACACGATGGGGCCACCAGCCCCACGTCTTCAGAGCCGCCGGGGACCTCCTCCGACCTCCCACGAGCTGGATGATTTGCCGGCTCCGTGGGCGATGGCCTCAGTGTCCCCTTAGCCATCCCGACTGGACCGTCGGACCCGCTGAGGGTGTTGGTCACGTGTCACATGTCAGTCAGCCCCGACCGTGTGCCTGGAGACAGGAAGCGGCCCCGCGGGCCCACGGTGGGCCAGTGCCGGCAAGATGCCATTGCTATCTGCTCCTCCTGTGTCCGCCTGTGACAGGCCCACGAGGACACACTGGGTCAGTGTCCCCTGCAGGACCCCTGTACCCACTGGCTCTTAAACGTCTGCGTGTCCCTCTCCGCCTCCTAGCTCAGGGCCATCCTGTAGAGGGCGGGACAGGGGGTCTGTGGGGTTGGGCCCTTCCCCGGGGGCCCGGCCACCTCCCGTCCGTGGTCCCGGGCCTGGCCCTCTGCCCTCCAGCCAGAGCTGCTCAGTGAGTGACCAGAGGCCCCCTCACCCTTGGCCTGCAGCCACCCGCCTGTCACCCTTGGAGCCCCCCCCCCCCCCCCCCCCCCCCCCCCCCCCCCCCCCCCCCCCCCCCCCCCCCCCCCCCCCCCCCCCCCCCCCCCCCCCCCCCCGTCCCTGCGTCTCAGGCCAGTGCTGCCCAGGGCCCATGGCATCTTCTGACGAGCAAATTTAAGCATTGGACGTGACAAGACCACCACGTGTACCAGGGGCCACCTGCCCCCAGGGGACAGGTCCTTGTTGCCAGCAGGCAGTGAGTCACCCAGATCCAACCCCACGGCATCAACCCTGTTTCTGAACGGGGGCTGGATGCTCCGGAGGCCGACGACACGACCCATCTGGGGCGAGCGCTCGTCGTAGGAGGAGGGAGATGGGACGCGGTACGGCTGCCATAGCCTGGCCACCCCGCCGCGGGGCTGAAATGCTGGTGTTTGCCCCCGCCCGGCTCAGTCCCCTGGGCCGGGGGACCCCCCACAGCAGGGGCCCCGAGGCACAGCTGTGCCCCCACGCCCACTCCAGGTCCCTCGCACCCCACGGTTTTTGTTAGCCGCCCCCTTCCCTCTCAGCCGTGTCCATGTGGATGGAAACTGTCAACCTCGTGCCATCCTCAGTGGGGACCCTGCTGAGGGAACTGACCCTTGGCCTGAAAGCCTGGGGGCCCTCCGGGGCATGGCTGGTGGCTCCTCAGGGAAGGGAGGTGCTACAGATGCAGTGATGTCCCCCCAGATTCCTATACTGAAGTCCCAACCCCCACATGATGGTACTGGAGACGGGGCCCGTGGCGGGTGACTGGGTCTAGATGAGGCCCCGAGGGTGGGGGTCTGTCACGGAAGTGGGGTCCTGGAGCGTCAGGTGAGGACGCAGCGAGGAGGTGGCCGCCTGCAGACCAGGAGCGGGGCCCCGAGTCCGCCCTCGCCCTGACCGCGAGCCTCCGCCGCAGACGTCTGCCAGCCCGCGGGGTCTCCCAGGCAGCCCGAGCTCCGCAGGGCGACGAGCAGGGCGCGGGGCTGCCCGGCCTCCCCTCCCCGCTCCCCGTGGGCCCTTGAGCTCATCCCAGAGGTCAGCTTGGGAGGGGGCCAGTCAGAGCCCCCGTCTCCGCCCAGCTCAGAGCCCTGCTGCAGCCGCCTGGGTGCTCTGTCACAGCATGGCCCCGTGTCCCTGTGGGCCCCTCCGGCTGTGTGCACGGTGCTGGCCTGAGGGCTGGGGAGGCCTCCGGGGGTGCCGGTGAGCTGCAGCCTGAGCCTGGGGACTCCGTGTCCCTCGGCAAAGCGGTGCGTTTCCATGGAAACATCTCACCCTTTCGGATTCCCAAAGGCGGGGGCTGTGGTCGGACCCTGAGAAATAAGATGCTGCTGGCTGCCCCCACGTCTGGGCAGGCACCCGGAACTCTCCGGAACTCTGGGAGGCAGAGGGTCAGGGTGGCAGCTGATACAGGCTCCTCCCTCTATGGGTGACTTGTCCTTCCTCCTCCCAGAGACCCTGGGGTGTGCTCCCCCAGAAACGGTGCTGGGACCAGATCTGGGGACCGTGGAGAAGGACTTGCTGGGCCGAGGGCCCCGTGGGGACCCCACTGCCGGGCAGAGGGCGGAGGAAGGAGATGGACAGGCGCGTGCACCGGCAGTGGCCACGCCGTTTTTGCCCCCTCCCGCCCCCTCCGTGGTGGAACTCGGGTGCGTTAGAACCCTCCGCCTCAGTCTGTGTTCTGTGTCTGACAGTGGCCCCAAGCCCAGAGCAGGACCGTCCAGGCTGAGGGGGGGCTGCAGACCTCGGGGCCACACAGACTGGGAGGACTTGGGGCCCAGGGAAGGACCCCCGCTGTCAGCCCCACACCTACTGACCGACACGGCCTGGCCTGTCAGGGGCCCCGCACCTCTGTGGACCTGCGGGGCAGGGGGGACTCTGTCGGGTGGTGCCCGCCCCGCTCCTGTTCACAGTGGCCTGGACACCCGGTGGGCGGCCTGGGGGCGGGGTGTGCAGGTGGGGACAGCTCCCTCCCTGCGGACTTTGCTCTGCTGGAGTTTCCTTCTCGGTGCTACTTCCTGCTGCAGGTGTGGTGGCCGTGCCTTCCCGGTGACAGCCTTGGGGGGCGGCAGAGCCTCTGGGGTGAGTACTGAGACCCTGATGCCGTGACAAAAGGTGGTCAGGGAGGGGGACTGGCCGGGGCTTCCTGGGCAGGAGGCCGGGTGGCACTGGGGCGAGCTGCACGGGGTAGCTGGGCCGGGCCCAGGTGCTCAGATGCCCCGGGCTCTTTTGTGTCTGTCTGTCTGTATGTCTGTCTCTTCTCTCTGTCCCCACCCCCCTCTCTCTCTGTCCCCTCACAATCACTTCCTGCTCAGTGCCCCACGTCTGCCTCATTTGAGTTTACTGAACTCAAATATTGAACAGATTTAAGCTAGTCTTGCTGCATTTTGAGATGAATGGAAGTCACTTTGCTCCTGGTGACACGTTGGGGTCTTTGGACCCCAACATGAGGCCTTGGACATGACTGCTCAGTCGGGGGAGGGTCTCTTCTGATTTTGAGGATGGGTTGGGGGGAACACTGGGCCCACCAGGCCCCTGGAATTCTCAGCTCTGCAGCTCTGGGCCCTCCCTCCTGCGGGGAGCTCTGTGCGGCCTGTGGGCCGTCCAGTCCGTGCCAGGACCCTTGGCCATTCCTCTCTGACTTCCTGCAAGTACAGATTGTGTCTGCACGGTCGGAGCTGAGACCGCAGGGCCTGCTCGCTCAGGGGCCTGGAGGTTTAGTCAGGGGCACTGGGGTGCTGTGTCCTGAAACACCGCCCCCCCCCACACACACACACACACACACCTCCACACGCACACACAAGGCCCGGCTCAGGCCCCACCTGTCCTCAGTGGCCTGGGGCTCATGGGTTCTTTACACGTCAGACAGAAAGGGAGGTTGCCAGGCCAGGAGCCTGCACTGGCCTGGGCTGGGCTGGAGCAACCGTGTCAGGGGCCGGTCCTAGTCCCCTGCAGGTTTCTGGGGTCTGGCAGATGTGATGATGGGGTGCCGTGGCACACGTGGGTGTGTCTGGTGTTCCAGTTGACATGGACTCACCCCTCATCCCCCAAGCCCCACTGAGAAGACCGACCAGCACTTGCATGCCACTCTCCACCTTGCTCCCCACTGTCCCCTAATTCTGAAGGCCCTGAGCCAGCACACTGGGGGGGGGTACTGTGGATGTGGCCAAAACACCAGGTGCCCCTGCCCTTGAGGGGCCCTCAGAGGACGACCTGCACAGTGAGGTGATGGATGATGCAGGGGGGTGTCTGTGACCAGCCTCGGGCCAGCCAGGTGCCCGGCAGAGGCTGGCAGAGGAGCTGTGCACCCTCAGGGACATGGTCACTGGCACCTCCCCATCCATGGACGTGGTCACTGGCACTTCCCCATCCGTCCATGGACGTCATATTGATTAATGTTCTAAATAAACCTTATAGTCCTGGGGCACTTGCTCCTGTATTATTTATTTTATATCTTGCTGGGTTCGATTAACTCGTGTTTTATCAAACATGTTTATGCCTATGTCCAGGCGTGATGTCGATCGGTACTTGTTTGCTGTCACATCGTTGTCCAGCGTGGGGATGAGGGTAACGCCTGCCTTCAGGAATGACTTGGGAGGTGTCCCTCCTCATTTATGTTCTGAAAGTGTTTAAGATCGATATTATTTTATTACAGAATTTGCCAATGGCACCATCTGGGTCAGGAGTTTCTGTGGGAAGTTTTTACATTATGAATTCAGCAACTTTAATAGATACAGGCTCTTCGAAATGTGTATTTCTGGTACAAATGTCAGTGGGCCGTGGCTTTTAAGGAGCTTCTGCTTTTCAGCAAAGTTGTCAAAGGTATTTGCATTCGGTGATGAGTGATGTGCCTTTACCCTTCTTCCCGGGTCTGTCTGATATTTCATTTCTGATATTGGTCATTTGTGGATTTTTTTTATGAGTCTAGCCGAAGGGTTATCCATCTGATCTTTTCAAAGAACCAACTTTCATTTTATTGATTTTCTCTATTATTTTTTTTCTATTGGGTATTTCTATAATTTTTACTTTTTCTTATTTCCTTTTCCTTACTTGAGTTTAAATTGTTTTCTTTGTTCTTCGCTTCCCAAAGTGGCGTCTTAGATCAATGGTTTTAGATCTTTTCTCTTCCCTAAAATGGAAGCACAGAAAGCTACAAAATTTTCCTCTAAATATTGCATTAGCCTTATCTCACACATATTGATAGGTTGTGTTTTCATTATCATTTAGTTCAAAGTATTTTTTTTAGTTTCTCTTTGATGACTTATTTTGCCCTTGAGTTCATTGCAATTGTGTTCTTTATTTCCAAATATTTGGGCATTCACTGGATATCTTACATCTTTTTGTTACTGGTTTCTACTTCAGTGGTGGTGTAGTAAAAAATCGTGCTCTGTAGGGTTTCCGTCCTTTTAATTTCGTTGAGACTTGTTTTTTGGCCTGTTTTGGAGAATTTCATGTGTGTACTTGAAAAGACTATGCATTCTGCTATGGTTGGGTGTATACCGTTCTAAAAAATACCGGTTTGGACAAGTCGATTAAAGCTGTTCAAGTCCACTCAGTCCTCTCTCATTGTCTCTCAGTGACTGTCAGGATGACCCGCCGCGGATTTGATCCGAGTTGATCCGTTTATCATCACGAAATTTTCCCTTTTCTCTCTGAAGACTCCCGGTGCTGAGGTTTACTCTGACGTTACTATGCCCATCCCAGCCTTCTTAGGATTACTATTTAATTTTATATTTTTTTGCATTTTTTCACTTTGTTCTCATTTTTTTACTTTTAACCTATCTTAGTGTTTAAAATGGTCTATCATTTAGACAGCATGTTGTGACTTCTTGCTTTTTAAATACAGTTTTATCACCTTGGCCTTTTAATTGTGGTGTTTAGAGCAGTTACACTTACTGTGACTGCAGGAGTGGTTGGATTGCATCTACCATCTTGCTATTTGTTGTCTGGTCTCCATTGCATCTCATCTGTTCTTTGTACCGTTTTCTCTCTTTTTGATTAATTGAGTATTTTGTCTTATATTCCATTTATTTCCTCTGTTGACTTTGTCTTACATTTCAGTGTTGCTGTTGGGATTACAACATGCATATTTAACTTGTCGATGACTGATTGGAAGTAGGAGGTAGGGTAGAGCTGAGTGTCAAGAATGACACTCAAACATCTGTCTGGGCAGCAAGAGGGGCCATTCTCTGAGACGGGGCACTCGCAAGGAAGGTTGGAGTGTGGGGTGGGGGTGAGGAAGGGGCTTGGTGATGGGCTCGATTTTACACAAGCACCCGAAGTGCTTGTAGGGCAGCCGTGTCCCACCCTGTGGCTTCCCGGGGCCACCTGGGAAGAGCTGTCTGGGGCCCCACGTGACGTACACTAACGCTAACGATGCTGGTGAGCTAAAACAAAGTCTGTGCATAATTTTCGTAATGAGTGAACAAACCTCACAAGTTTGTGCTGGGCCACATTCAAAGCTGTCTCGGGCCTCAGGCAGGCCACCGGCCACAGGCGGGACAAGCTCGTCGGGAGGCTGCGGGGTAGGCAGTTCCACGTGTGGTGCCGTGGTCTGACGAGCTGGCGGCTGGGGTCGCGGGCGTAGGGCCGACGGCCGAATCCACAGGACCGGGGGGGTCTGCTCATGGAGAGTGTCTGATGAGACGAGAAAAGGGTTCAGGATCGAACCCCAGTGAACCCCAATTTAGGGACCAAATGGAGAAGAACAGGTGTGAGAGGAGAAGTCAGCGGGGGCAGAGCAAGACAGGGTGTGTGCGCCCTCATGGAGCCGGGGGGCGGGGCTGCCACAAGGCCGGTTGGGGATTGGAGCAGGGGCCGGGGCCTCGAAGGGCACATGAAGGTCACGTGAAGGTCTTCCCCATCTGTGTCCGAGTGCGTGGGTGCTCGTCTGGAGCTGTTCAGTGTTTCGTTAAAAGCTTGTGCAGATGAAGCACGAAGGGTGGGTCAACCCTGCCAAACGCTGCTGGGAGGAAGGGTCAGAGGATGCCCGTCAGGTGCCTGCTGGGCAGGCTGTGACCCGGGGACGTTCTGGAGAACAGAATGTGCTGGGGTTCGAATCCCGGTGCTGGAGCCCTGAGGAGGTGGAGAAGTCGGAGTGTGCGTGAGGCCAGCTCTCTGGGGAGAATGTGTAAGACCAGAGCCATTGCCTGGGCCCCCTGCAGGGCCGGGCGGGCAGCTGGCACCATGGGGGAGGCAAGCCGTTGGCCACTTTCAGGGTCAGGGTTGTCCAGGGGACGAGGTGGGGGGGAGGTGGAGCACTGCAGGGGCAGTGGGGATAGCTGGCCACGCGCTGGAGGCCACGCTCATGAGTCCTGCTCTGGGAGCTGCTCCCTCAGCCAGCCGCCCCCCAGGGCCGACTGCCGAGCCCCCAACGCTCCCGGGACGCTTACCTAACGCCGGCCGCTGGCTGTCGGGGGGCGGGGGGAGACGGCTTTGTGCACCCCTGCCGTGCCATCGACCTGCCCCTCTCCACCCGCCGTGTGGTGTCGCCTGGGGGGATGCCGGCCAGTCTGTCCTGGCGGGAGTGGGCAGGCGGGGGACGGGCCGCAGAGGCCGGGTGTCCCCGGGGAGGCGGGGCGCAGGTGAGGGCGGGGTGCGTGCACGTCGCTGGGTGGCCCGCGTGGTGGTGGGGTGCGTGCGTGCACGTGTCCACGCGGGGCGCTGGGGCAACAATCCGGGACGCCTCGATGTTTCATCAGCAAAGCACCAGGTAAGACACCCCGACCGGCCTCAGGACGCCTCGCGCTGACCTTGGCCGGGCTGTCACCCCACCCCCGGGGACTGGCACCCGAGGCCGCGGTCTCGTGTGGGCGGGGCCTGCGTTTGGGCCTGGGCCGTGAGGTAAGACGGCACCAGGACGAGCGATACCTTTCTGCCAGCTCCAGAGCGGCGCCTCCTACGTAGTAGCCCCGGGTGTCGGTGGCCCCGCACCCGGGATCCCAGCAAAGCCCGACGGAGCTGCTCTTCCGTGCTTGTCCTCTTCACACGCACAGTGCGCCAGGTGACGGGGCCGTCGGCAGCGTGGCCACTGAGACTGGAGGTCCGAGGGTGGCGGAGGCGGAAATGACGACAGAAAGCGAGACCTGTGCCCGGCGCCCCGTCCTCGGGCTGCAGAGACGTGCAGTCAGACGCTGGATTTTCTAATCGCCTTCAGGAGGCTGGTGGGTGCCAACTGGCCGTCCACGCTCGTGCTGTCACCTTGTGTTCAAGTCTGAGAATTCCTTTTTTTCTGGTTTCTTTTGGGCGGCTCCCTGGCTGGGAGTCGAACCCAGGCCGCGGCGTTGGGAGCGCGGAAGCCTCAGCCGCCGCACCAGCAGGGAGCCCCGTGAGGGCGCCCTGAAAGTTACGGTGGAGCCGGATTCGGTGATCGCGTGGCCGTTCACCTGGGTCCAAACCAAAGCTCCAAACCGTGGACCCGCAAGCCAGGGCTGCCCCGTCCGCGTGTGCAGGTTCGCCTGCCGGCCCAAGGTCACGGACCACGAATGGGCCCCACAGCCCGGGCCACCGAGCAGCGCGCCCTGGAGACCGGCGTGTCACGGTGTCACACGGACGTGTCATTTCTGTCCACCGCTGTGCACACTCCGTGCTGGGGATGGGACACCCTTCGTGTCACCAGTGTCCCGTGGCAGACGCCGGCGTGGCTTCCCAGCTGTGGCCCCCTGCAGTGTCACCCTGCAGTGTCACCCTGCAGTGTCACCAGGGACACCCTCGGGGCCTCGTTTTCTTTCCTTCTTTGCAGCTTTGGGTCAATCGTTCATTTTTAGCTTCAACGTGGAAATAAATTCGGAAGCACCTTTGCCGCCTGCCCGTCTGTAGAATGGGTGACCAGCACTGGGACTCCCGGGCCGAAGGCTACGTACTCTGCTGGATGCTAACCAGGCCCCCGCCAGGGTTTGTGCCAGGCTCAGTTTCAGCAGGTGACACCCGAGCACGTCCCTTCCCAGAGACCGTTGTCAAACAAACGCTTGGGCTTTGCGCCTGCGACGGGGGAAATGGCGTGCACAGCGCCTGCGACTTCTGTCTCTATAAAAGCGTTGAGATCTCCACATCTTCAACGAGCCACTTACGTCTCCCTTCCTGGACGTCTCGCCCAGCGTCCAGAGGAAGTGTCACAAGGCCAGAGGGCCTGGGGAGGGACGAGGGGAGGGACGGGCCCCTCAGCAGGGTTTCTTCAGGGCAGGTGGAGGACCTCCTGCTCCACACTGGTTGGGGTGCTGGTTCAGCGGCGCTGCTCGGGCCCACATGACTGCCTCAAACCGGGGTGAGCTGGAGGCCCCCGGGGAAGGGGGACCCCTCACAGAGAGACGTGGCCGTTCAGGGGGAGACCAGCTGCGGGGTTTTCAGGCAGCGGTGAGATGCCGGGACGGCACGCACTGGGCTCTCTGCCCGTCACGCTCCCCAGCCCAGGGGCCTCGCCCCAGAACAGGGCCTTGGAGCTCCTGTTTGGGGTGGGGAGCCCCGTGGGAAGGGCATCTGGAGGGGGTGAGTGTGGTGAGCGGGCAGGGGCCCGCCAGACCGGGCTGCGATGGCCCTCCGTGCTGGCGGCTGCAGGCACCGTGGGAAGGCAGCTTGTCCGGGCGTGGGGCCATCCAGCCAGAGAAGCCGCAGCCCGGGAAGGGGAAGAGGCTGAGGGGGCTGGAAGGTCACCCCAGGGTCACTGCCAGGAGGGGTGCCCGAGGGTGGGGCAGCCACAGAGCAGGAAGTGAGCAGCCCCGAGGAGCCAGCCCCAGTGGAGCAGAAGCTGTCCGGGGTGAGAGAGCTGGCCCGGGCGGCCAGGGGCTCAGGGGCAACGCGGGGCGGTGGCCTCTGCCCAGCAGAGCCCCCTCGGCCGTGGGTGGGCACTGCCATCCTGCCCGGTGAGGGCCAAGTGGGTGTGGTGCTGGCATCTGCCCTGCGGCACCTGCAGGCTCAGGCGGCGGCCCTGCGTCCCGGTGTCCAGGGCGGAGGCTCCGAGGTGCAGGGCCGCGGTGGGAGGGGGTGGGGGGCGTGCGGGGACCGGGAGGGCGGTGCCGCGGGTGCACCTTGCGCTGGGCCCGTGTGTGCCCGGCCACTGCGGCGTGTGAGTGGGGGCCAGCCCCCAAGACACCCCCAGGCCCATCTGCTCTCACCCCCCACCTAACCTTTTCATGACCCCATGTGACCAGTGACACCAGGCCTCTTTGTTCTGTGTCCCCAGGCACAGCCAGGCCCTCAGGGCACGCTCAGTGACAGCTCCTCACGCCACCATGGTGGATGGAGGGTGGATGGTGGATGATGGATGGTGGATGGATGGAGGGTGGATGGATGGA
>PVJL010014574.1:0-27605 GCA_004026885.1 Lyroderma lyra
GGGGGACAGCCGGCGGGGGAGGGGGGCAGCCTGCAGGCAGGGGGAACCCGGAGAGGGGGGGCAGCTGGCGGGGGAGGGGGGAACCCGGCAGGCAGGGGGAACCCGGCAGGCATGGGGAACCCGGAGAGGGGAGGCAGCCGGCGTCCCCTCGCTGCGCGCGCCTGGACTGTGTCGGCCCGCGGGTCTCGTGCGTCTCGGCGGCCCCGTGCGTCTCGGCGGCCCCTTGCGCCCTCACACGAGAAGCTTTAGCTCCGGCGCCTCCCGCCGGTCCCGGGAGAAGACGCCGGTCCTGTGGAGCCCGCCTCCGCGGGGGGAATGTCCCCCTGGGTGTGCGGGTGTCCCCGTGGGCTGACCGCTGCCCGTCGTGCTGTTCGGCAGGCACTCCAGGAGCCGGAACTACAAGGCGGAGTTTGCGGCATGCCGGCTGGAGGCGGTGCCCCTGGAGTTCGGGGACTACCACCCCCTGAAACCCATCACTGTAAGTCTGGCCAAGGGCCTCCCGGGGCCTGGCGTCCCTGTCCCATAAAACGGCGCACCGCATGGCTGGGCCTCTTCCTTTGTGCGTGTTTCCTTCAAGCAGGCTGTCCCTGCCCCCTTGCTTGGGGTGGTGGCATTCTCCCCTTTCTCCTCCCCTGTCCCTGGGGTGGTCATGGGTGCCGACGCTTTGGTCCTGCTTTGGGGGTGGAGGCAGAATGCACCTTGCTTTTTTAATTCGCCCCTTTGGAGTATGGAGCACCGCTGGGATTCCCGGGGTGGGGTACTGTCTGGGCAGCACCCTAGTCTGTGGGCGAGTTTATGTAAGAGAACTGAACAAAACAAAAAGCAAGCCAGAGAGGGCTGGCCACGCTCTTCTGGGTGGCGTCCTGTTATTTCCAAGTAGTGGACGCTGTGGGGCTGTCACCGTGGGCAGAGGACAGGAGGCTGACAGAGGCCAGCAGAGTCCAGGGACATAAAGTTCCTTACGGTGGAGGGCTCATATACATGCACGGAGGTGGTCACAGGGAACCGGGGGTCACAGACGGACCTTGGGCCGCCCGGATCCCCGTGGGCGCCTGTGGCTGCCCCACCAGGGAGCTGGTTTCAGCCTCAGGAGCTCACCACCCCCATGTGGTGACAGCGTCGCTGCAGCAGCCCCACGCCCGCTGGTGACCCGGGGTGGAACGTGCAGACTGATTGGATTTTGGGGCTGGTGTCCCCCGACCCCGGGAAGCGGGGACAGAGGGCACCCCACCAGGCCTGAGGTGGGGTCTGCTGAGGATCGAGGGGGGCTGCTTTCCACAGAGAATGTGGACGATGGAGCCAGGCGATGGATGAACCTGTGCACCAGTGACGGGCTCCAGGTACCCCGGTCAGAGGCAGGCCCCACGGGTTGGGAGTTCCTCCCAGAAGACTGCTCTGACTTCACATGTCAGCTACCCATTGAGGGGGCCCCACACCCCTGCACTTCAGATTCCCTTTCATCTGACGCGCTCTCCCACGTTCTCTCTGGTGCATCCCGTCCTGGTCTCTGTGAAGATCGGTGTCCTGCAGTCCCCGCGGACACATGTCCATTGCGCCCATCACGGTCCCTCAGCCCCGGCCTCTGGGTTGTCGTAGCTTCGCATTTGGGACGGAGCAGAGCCCAACGACCCATCTAGACGCCGCTCCCACTTTTCAGCAGACAGTCTGGTTGGACCCACTTGGCTCAGGTTCACCCGTGGGCCAGTGGGCCAGACACCTCACACCCGCACGCACACTGGGACGTGGCCTGGGCAGAATTCTCCAGGAAGGGGGGTGCCGGCAGCACGCGGCCACGCCAATCTGCGTGGGGGGCTGCGGTCCACCCCTTCATGAGCTCCCAGGCGCTATGATTGCTGCTCCCCCAGGGCCCGCGCTGAGTAGTAAGAGTCCCCACGAGGACGCCTCTGTCACCGCCTCGTAATCACAATGGCCCTGTCCCTTCCGGCCTGACCCCCCCCCCCCCCACACACACACACTTCCCGCGACCCCTGGAATTCTGACTCCTGTCATTCTGTCACAAAAATGAGTGTGACCAGGGAAAGCCTGTCTCAGCGTTTTGCTGGGGAGACTTGGGGGCAACGGCCATTGACCCCCACAGCTGTCCCCACAGGTCACGGAGTCAAAGACAAAGAAAATGAGCCGGAAGGGGAGCACTTCATCCACGTCTTCCTCGTCCTCCAGCTCCGTGGTGGACCCGCTGAGCAGCGTGCTGGATGGCACCGACCCCCTGTCCCTGTTTGCCGCCACGGCCGACCCCACGGGCAGGGCGGCCGGCACGGTAACGCACCCCTCGGGGCAGTGCCGGGAGGCGGGGTTCAGGCGCATGGGTGACACACAGTGCACGCTGGTGGCGACAGTTGAGACAGTCCCGATGTCCCCAGGGTGCAGCTTGGAGAGGGCGACGCTGTCAGGAGAGGCGGGGGGATCTGGGAAGCTTCTTTCTTTCTTTTTTTATTTTTATTTTTTTGAAAGCATTTAAAAATTCACTCATTATTTTCCTTTCCCTCTTTTTTATTAATTCTTTTGGATTAATTTTTATGTGGTCACAGGCGTAATTCACTCATTTTCCACGTAAAATTCATCAGACGCTGCCGGTGACGTCCGCTGAGCACGTCCCTGACTCCGTTCACCACCCTGGAGGTCATCGGTGACAGCCGTGTGATGCGTTTCCGTCCCGAGCTGCCTCCCTGTGTTTTCCTGGGTGTTTGTGACAGCAGCTGCTGAGCTCTTATGTACATCCCCATTAGCAGTAATAGTGTCACCTCGCTGGGTGGCAGGGCTTTGTACCTGCAGCCCCTGTAGCTGCCATCCCACCTGTGACAGCTATGACGATGCCCATGTAACGCCCACACGGAGGGGCAGAGATGTGGTCCCATCAGAGCCGGGCTTTCCACCAGCCAGTCACGGCGGAATCCATTGGTCTGTGCTGCCGTTGCACACCCTGTTGTACTTTTTTTTTTTTTTTTTTTTTTACATAATTTGAACTATATTTATACTTTTTTTTAACTTGACAACTCGGAGAACTTTCCGTGCGAGTCCTTACAGAACAGCCTCCCCATCGTGAACGGCTGCGTTGCATGCTAAACGGCGGGCAGCCTGCACTTGAACTCGCCGTGCCTCCTCCGATGTGTACAGAGGCTGTTCCTGGGGTTCACCCGTGCAGACGGTGCCTGGATCCCTGTGCATCCCGGCCTCTCGGCGCCTGTGTGCAGACAGCCTCCTAGAGGTTCACAGCTGGGTCAGGACCGTGTGTCCTAAGGGTCTGGTGGCTGCCACCAGGTTGCTCTCCACAAGGCTTCACTAGTTCGCGTCCCCACCGGCTGGACTCGAGGGGGCCTGTCCACCTGCACTCCTGCCATCCTGGGTTTACCAGTCGTGCTGAGTCTTTGCTGTTCTGATTATTGAAAAATGGTCTTGTTCTCCTTGATTTTCCTTGATTCTTAATGAGCTTGAGCATCTTTTGATGTTTGTTGGCCATCTGCGGTGAATTGGCCTGAAAATTGTTTCAGATCTATTTTATTTTACTATCTGCCTTTCGTTTGTACTTTTAAAAACCTTTATTGAGTTATAATTGACAAATAAAACTGTGAGATACTTAAAGTACAATGGGATGATTTGATACCCATACCGTTGTGAATGGAATTCTCCCATCTAGTTAATTAACACGTCCATCACCTCACGTATTTACTTTTTTTGAGAACATTTAAGTTCTCTTAGCAAATTTCAACTCTACAAAACCATGTTAGCTATAGTCAACCATGGTTGTGTCTCTCTTTTTTATTTTTTTAAGATGAAAACAGTATTGCTGCTGAAGAAGTTATCTTGCCTTTTCTTAGGACAGTTCCAGAAAGAAACGTGACAGAGACGATAACTCTGTCGTCGGATCAGATTTTGAGCCTTGGGCCAGCAAACGAGGAGAAATCCTGGCCCGGTACACGACCACGGAGAAGCTCTCTATCGTGAGTGCCTGTGGAGGTTTCTCTGTCTCCTTTCAGATTCCGTAGTAACTTGTTATGATTCTGCACCCAGTTCCACGCTCTGAGTTTCCCCCACACACCAGCGAGGTCTCGCCACCAGCTGGTGTCCAGGATGTCACTCACGCAGGTCTGACAGTGTTGACCCTCGAGACAGTGTCAGATCCCATAGGTTAGGGGGCTCAAGCCCACAGGGCTGCCCTCCACGTTAGACGCCATTCGTGAAGCCCAGGTTGTCCCTGTTCCTCTGACCAACTGGCAATGAATCTGGTGTCCACGATCTCCTCCTGGGGTTCCATTAATGTGCTACAGTGGCCCACGGAGCTCAGGAAACCTGCTTGCTCACCAGATTTCCAGTTTATTACAAAGAATATTACAGGATATGAATCAATAGTCAGATGAAGAGATGCATAGGGCCGGGTCCCTAACGGAGGAGCTGCTGTCCCCGTGGAGTTTGGGGTGTGGGCACAGTGGCATGGGGAAGCTCCCCAAACCCCACCCCTTTGGGTTTTGATGGAGGTGTGATGACAACAGGCGTGATTGATTAACTCAATGGCCATTGGTGATTGATTCAACCTCCAGCCCCTCTCCCCTCCCCAGAGATCAGGGGGTGGGACTGACCGTTCCCACCCCCTGTTCATGGGTGGTTCCGCTGACAACCAGCCCTCACCCCAAGCAGCTTCACAAAAGTCAGCTCACGAACAGAACAGAGGACACCTTCATCAGCTCTTAGGCAATCCCAGGGCTTTAGGAGCTCTGTACCAGGAGGACCAAATACATATTTCACTAGTTATGTCAGGGTTAGTTGGGGGAAGAAAGTGCTGTTTGGGTTCTGGCACAGGTCGGAGAGAGAACTGGACCCGTGCGGGGGCTCCGGAGGCTGTTGGGGTGGTGGAGTGAGGAGCCCGCCATGGCGGTCACTGTGCTCAGTGAGCCCCGCCTCGCCGGCTCCCTGCAGGGCCAGGAGGTTGCTGTTTCTTAGCGTGGCCACTAGGGGGCGGCGTTGCCCCGTGCCTGGGGCCACGTATGACCTTCCAGGCCTGCCCTCCACTTGGCCAGTTGCTCACAGAAGGCAGGAGAGCTGGGACCAACTGGGGAAAGCAGGTTAACACCCGTGTTAGGGAGGACATCGTCCCAGTCGCTTATAACCGCAGCCCTCCCTGATGACCTAGGAGTGATGTTTGTCCCCCTTGACACGGGAAGGACGTCTAGAAGCGGTTCGTCTGGGGCTGGTGTGGCGTGAACGTCACCAGGGACTGGCTCTTTCTGCCTTGCTGCTCTGCCACGGTCAGTGTCACCTCATGTCCACTTGTCAGGAGGAGGAAAGGGGACAGGGGGATGCACCCTGTCTCGTTTAAGGAGACTTCCCAGAGCCCCCGCAACACGTCCAGTTACAGCTGTCTGAGAGGTAGTGCTAAGCTGTACGCAGACGCGAGGGAAGTGGGGGCATGGGACAGTGTCCCATCAGGAGTCGGGGCTGTGCGTCCCTCCCGGGGCGCGAGCAGGATGGCAGAATTACTGGACTGTTGACTTGTTTTTTTCCTTGTTTTCTGAGTGCGTCGAGTTGATTTAGAGGAGCGATGCTCATCTGGGAGTCATTTTCCCACCCCCGGGACACGCGGCCATGTCTGCAGACAGTTTTGGTTGTCACAGGTTTCCAGCGGGTGGAGATGGGGGAAGCCGCTCACCTCCCACCGTGCGCAGGGAGCCCCCTCAGAGAATTTTCCAGCCCATGCACAAACTAAGTGCTGTCACGTGACTCCATTGTCCTCAAAATGCTCCTGTCTGTGGGCTCGCTTTGAGAGTCCTGGACTGAGCAGAGACTTGAGACTCCAGTAGTTTCTAGTGAGCCGTATTCTCTTTCTTTGAATAAATATTTCTATTTTTAATTTGGCTTTATTGGGAAATGACAGGTCATGTTGTCTTAGTGTTACTCAAATTAAGTATTTTGCAACTTTTTTTTGTTACAGAATCCAGTAAGTTTTAAAAAATAGTAACAATTTTTTTTTTTTTTTTTTTGCCCCTGCAGAATCTGTTTATGGGATCTGAAAAAGGTGAGTTTTGCTGTTATTAGTGTTGTGATGGGGAATTCTCCCTCTTAATATAATTTCAAAAAGGAAGAAAATAGTTTGTGGTCTCCACTCACTTTTTCAGTCAGTCATTCCATTTCCTGATGTTTAATTCAATCAAAGCTGATGTTTCCTAGGTTACAAGGTGTAGCCTTAGTGGAATTGAAATACACGTTTAGATGGTGAATTTAAACAAAGACCAAAGAGGTTACATGAGTAAAACATAAGCTCATTGCTTGCTTTTCGGGTTACAGAGCAGGAAGGAGTCTCCCCCTCGTGAAAATGCAGGTCTCTCGTGGGCCCACAGCCACGCTTACCGGCCATGGGTCCATGGACACAGCACCTCTCCATTTCCTCTGCTCAGACGCGGTCGGACGCCCTGGACCCAGGGAAGGGGTCTCCAGCTGGCCGTCCAGCAGGGTCACCTGAGGAACTGCATACAAATGTATATAGACCACCAGCCCCACGCCACTTGTGGTCTTAATCCCGAGGCATGGAACCCAGGAATTTGTTTTTCAATGCTCCCAGGTGATTGAGAAAGGACTGACAGGTCCCATGCTGCTGGGGTACAGATGAACTGGGCCTTGGTTTTTGTGCAAATCGCTCGTATGGCAGCTGCACCTGTCCCCCATTCCCTGCCGGTTGGGCACCGAGAGAAGGGGAGCACCTGTGATAAAGGTGTAACTTTGCCCCCAAACCGTAAAGGAGTAAATCATAGCATTGCACGTTCACTGCTTTGGAAGAATCGGAAAGATTGGTGATGCCACGTGCAACAGGAACTCTCCCACGTCGCCGGTGGGCGTGTAGAATGACAGCCACCGTGCAAGGCACTTTTGCTTTATCTGTTAAGAGTGAAGATGGGCCAGCCCTCTCACCCAGCAATTCCACTACTAGGATATACCCTGGATCAGAGATTGGCAGCCTGCATCCTGCAGGCCACATCTGGCCCACCGTTTGACTTTGTAAATAGAGTTTTATTGGATCACAGCCATGTCGATTTGTTGATATACTGTCTGTGGCCTCTTGGGGCTGTAATAGCAGAGTGGAGTAGTTGTAACAGAGGGTGTATGACTCGCAAAACCTAAAGTATATCTGGCCTTTGCAGAAAGCATTTTTCTAACTCGGTGCAGATTTGTGCTTGTTAAAATGTGGCCCAAGGACCAGCGGCATTGACTGCCTGGGAGCTCATCAGAAAATCAGAGTCTCGGGCCCCACCCCAGACCTACTGAAATGCAGGGTCTGCCTGTTTACGTGTCCTTACGTGATTCCTGCAGAAACCTGTAGAGCAGAGCGCTGAAAACAATACAGGCGTCTGTGAACCAGGAGACATGGCCAGGAATGTTCACAGCAGCACCGGTCAGGGTGGTCCCAAATAGCCCAGACGTCCCTCGACAGCAGGATGAGAAAATCGTGTAGTCACACAGGGTGGAAAATACGAAGCAGCAGGAACGTGAACGAACCCCAGCCCCATGCAGCAGCGGGGCTGAATGTTAGGAATTAACGGTGAATAAAATGAAAGTTAATGGTGGTCACAGAGACTTTATAATGTCTGTTAAAATGTACATGTATGTGCATCCTGTGTGATATTTCAGAGGGAAGGCAAATGTAAAAACAGGTAAAAAGAAAAAAAAAAAGCAAATTATTGGGCGATATTTTAAATTTGGTAGTTGCTAGTGGTCGGATAGTTGTGTCGTGCTCCCAGCTGTGAGCGAAGAACCCAGTGCCGTAAAGGCATCAACCTGCGTTTCTGAAATGGCAGTTGGACAGGCAGAGGGACTTCGAAGGGGAGAGGGTTTGGAGTAGGAGGCGCTGGGCAGGCAGACAGCCTTGCCCTGTGGCTGGTTCCTGGCCTGGACCCTCCTTCCTCGCCGACCTCCTGTTGGTTGGTTGTTTTTTTTTTGCGCCGGGAAGAATCATGCTGACAGATGATGGGAAGTGGGCACCGCTAATCCTGTTTGCTCCCAGAGAGGGCTTTGAAGCCCTGGTGTTCCCACCTCCGGGCGGACAGTGAGATTGTTGTTCTGTTAGTGTAAGGGCACAACAGTCCCACACTGTGCGAGTGAGCCTGAGAGGGCCTCCTGTTCGCAGAGAACAATCAGATGACGGATTTTTGGCATGCTCATCTGGACCGCCTTTCTCTGGGCAGAAATGAGTGATGCGGTGAAAAGTTGGTGAATCTTGAATGCAGTGGGACCTCTGAGGCCGGGCCTCCGAGCTCCGGGGGCCGTTTTCCGATCAGAAGCGTCCCTGATGGCACTTGGTTTACGGAGGACTGCTGTTTTCAAAATCACAGCTTGAACTTTTTCCTTGGCTCCCTTCTTCGTGATGAAGTGCGAAGTGACAGGGGCCTTTCTTTGGGGGTTTCGGTGGCCGAGGAGGGCCGCTGGTGTGACACGAATCCTTTCTGTTTAGGCAAAGCCGCGTCTGCAATGTCGGAGAAGGTCCGGACCAGGCTGGAGGAGCTGGACGACTTTGAGGAGGTGAGCACGTCCCCCGCCAGCCCTGGGCCCAGCGGTGCTTTGGCTGCTCCTGCCGGGCGAGCTCAGCCTTGGTGGCTACTGTGTGGTGACGTCGCCGGCCGTGCACCGTGCTCTGTCCTCCCCAGGCACCAGCGGATCCGGGAGAGACGCCAGCGGTGCCGTTGGCCAGCTCATGGGAGCCCGCCTCGGGCTGCTCTTCTGAAGGCGTCTTTTCTCACTGTGATGCCTGAGCAAACCAGGTCGTCTGGGGACAGGGTCTCGCTGGACAGGCCACCTCCCTGGGATGCGCAGCACAAAGGCCCCCCACCTTGCTGCAGGGGCCTCCCACACGTTTTCCAGACCCGTGCCTCGTGTGCCAACTCTTACACGTAAGACGATTTGACACCTGCATCTGGATTTCTGGCTTCTCTTGGATTCCAGCTGATAACTGTGGGCCCATGTTCTTGGTCTAACCAGGTCGTGCCCCGTCCCGACTGAGTCACGACCATTCCCAGCTGGTCCCCTGGAGGCAGGCGAATTCCTCTGGCGTGTCATGTAGGGAGGTGACACAGCACGGTGGGCAAGAGGACAAACTCTGGAGCCAGACTGCCTGGGTTTGAATTCTGGCTCTACCGTTTGGTACTTCTGTGATTCTGGGCAAGGGGCTTAACAGCTCTGTGCCTCAGTTTACTTATCTGCAAAATGGGGTGCTACCTCGGACCCACCTCAGGTTTGTCACAGGGATTAAACATGTTAATGTGGAGGGAGAGCTCAGGCCAGCCCATGGCACGTGCTGAGCAAGTGTTTAGCTGCCGTCACTAGTGTCCTTATTGTGACCACTTGTTAACAGGGCGCACTTGGCTGTTCACCTTTCCTGTCCCGCTTCCTTATCTGTGTAATGGGGTGACTTTGAAATCACAAAGGGCAGTTCCCTCGCCCTGTCCCGTATCTGGCTTGGTGGTTCAGGGTCCTTCTGGCTCTGAGACCTGAGTTGTGGGGTGCTCAGCAGAGTCTTGTCATCTGCTCTCTGGTCCCCCAGCTCAGACAGGACATGTTTGGGGACTGGTGCTCGAAGTCTCAGTCTGTGCGCCGTCAGCCGGCCTGGGCCGCTCGGGAGAGAACTGCTGAGGGCTACAGTCTGGGAGTCTCTGAAGGTCACTTGAATTGGACCCCCAGGGCACAGTGGCCTGGAGCCAGGATCTGAAGAACCACCCAGAAACCAAGCAGCTGTGCTCTGTCTCCGGTTCTGTGCAGCCTCTGTCACTGATTCTGTCTCTGGTTCTCCAGTTTCTCCCCCTGCAGGCTGGCTGCCTGGCTCACAGCAGAGCTGGCTCCCCCGCTTCCGAGCTCACGCGGCGTGTTCGTCAGGGTGCCGCCCGGTTGTGCCGTGGTGGCAGGTGAACCCCCGTACCTCAGAGGCTTAAGATGACACAGGTTTATTTCTTCCTCATGTTCCTCATCCGGCGCAGGTGACAAACACACCACCTTCTCGGCCGATGGCTTCCAGGGTTGTCACAGCAGACACTTTTCACTGCCTCCGGCCAGGAGGAGCACATGGCCCTCTGCTCACAGCCCATTTGCCCGCACTCATCACGGGGCTCCCCTTACTGCAGAGGGGCAGGGGCCGTGTCCCACCGTTCACGTGACCCGTTGGGATCCGCCTGTCTGTCTTCAATAGCGCGTCCTTCACTTTGGGTACCAGGGGGCTTTAAAGAGGAGTGGCTGCTGGTCTCCTCCTGCGGGAGTGCGTGACGTCCCTGCTGGGAGCGGTGTGAAGAGCCTCTTCACCGTGGCTGGGGGCGCATGACCAGGCTGTGCGCGCGGCCAGGTCTCCCACGCGGTTCCGTCCTCCAGTGCAGGTCTCTGGGTGCTCGTCTGCCGGTGTTCGCTGTGGTCCGCTCTCTGTCCCCGGGGATCTCTCTCCCTGGTCCAGCTCTTACCCCACCCCTCCCAGCTGCCTACTGAACACCGTGCTCCACCGGGAGTCGTCTCGATATCGCTGCCCCTGGGAGACCATTCCTGACCCCCCGTGTAGGGTCCATTCCTTTGTGACCATATTTCTTCCGTTCTGAGGTGAACCTCTCCCCCGGGAATACCCTGGAAATTGGGCTGTCCCCCAGTGGGTACGTGTCAGCGATCAGCATGGCTTTTTCTTTCTTAGCGGTACGCAAAACCTGTTGTGCTTCTTACTGCGGGCACCTCGGGCTCTGTGGACCTCAGTTCGGATTCACGTCCTTCTTGTCCTCTGTACCTTGAGCTCCATTTGTGCACAAGTCGTGCCGTTTTGCTCGCTTCTGTGTCTCGAGCATCTGGTATACCGCTCCTGGCCCACGGTGGGCCCCGGTCACTGTTAGTTATTGCCATTTGTGCATGAGGCTCTGAGGGGAAGGCAGCGCACCCAGAATCCCCTGGTGGTTTGGACACGGGGGTCGGTCCCGGTCTGACTCGTCTGTCCGCCACTCATGCCGCCCACCTTTGCAGAAAACTCAGCCTCTTTGATCACCAGACAAAACTGCCAACCAGGTGGTACTGTCAGGAGAGCTTAGAGAGCGACGCTCAGCCAGTGCTCGGGGGTTGATGCTCGGGCAGTGTCTTGCCTTTTGTGCCTACCCCCTCCTCCTTGCCGCCTGCAGGGGTCCCAGAAGGAACTGCTGAACCTGACGCAGCAGGATTACGTGAACCGCATCGAGGAGCTCAACCAGTCGCTGCAGGACGCCTGGGCCTCGGACCAGAAAGTGAAGGCTCTGAAAATAGTCATCCAGGTGAGGCCCAGCGATTTGCTTTGTGTGTTGGTTTCGTTTTCCTTCAGAGTTTCCTGGGTGAAACTCCTCTCTGAAGAACGGGGGTTCTCAGAAGCCTGCCTTCAGGTCTCACCCGGCTCCTCACATCTGTTCTGTCGTCGCGTACTTCTGTGGGAGGCCGTGATGGTGGATCTGGTTTTTACGAGGTGGCTGATCCCAGGGCCGCCACGTGCTGCTGCAGAATTAATGATGCCCCCTGGGTTCTGCAGCTCCTGGTTCCTGGGATGGCCCCTGACGCATTTACGACTTGTACAGACTAAAGACAGACCAACTGTCTGGGTTTCCTTGACCCGATTTCCTTTGTCTCTTCGGAACCAGTGGCTGTGTGTCCCTGATAAATGCATTTTGCAGTCATATCCTGCGTAATTATGGGGCCAACCCCCACCCCCCAATTACAGTGTTAACAGAGGTGCATTTGTTGAGTCCTCTTTGTTGGTGAATTTGTTGATCTGTGACAACTCTTGGACCACGAGAGCCAAGTTCTGGAGGGAGAACGGCTTATTCTGTATTTTTGACCCCTGAGATCGTCCTGTCTTGGCAAATCGTGCTCAGAAGTTCACCACGAAAGGAAGTGTGTGCATTACGCTTTTCAGAGCAGCGTTCACAAAGCATTTCTGTATCGCCGTTCACTGTCACGGCAGTGTGACATTGGTTTGCTCACCTGCTGAGAGGGGGTCAGGAGAGCCTGAGAGTCCTCGCGCCGGGTCCTTGAAGTCTTTCACGATGACACGGTGTGGCAGGTGCTGTTTGCTTTTCTGACGTTCGTGACCCGGGCCAACCGCGCCCACTTCCCGGCAGTCACTGTGGTTAGTTTACAAAGTAAATAGCCCCGACGGAGGGCCCTGCACATGGCGGGGGCTGCTCGGCCCGCGTGAGAAATACCTCAGCGCGCACACGCGTCTTCCAAACATTTTTCTTGGCAGCATCTCTGCAGAGAGGATCGTGGGTCCGAGCTGTGACTTCTGAGTTTTACATCAGAGAAAATAACCACGCCATGCGGAATTAGCACCACATCTGGTTATGCGTGACCGTTTTGTACCTGCGGCACTTTAAGAAGTGCCTGCCTTGGCCCATGAGGACAGTCCCACGCTGACGCACGGCGCAGGGGGACGAGCTCTCCTTCCTTGCCCTGTAGCCAGGTTTCTGTGTTTGTAGCTTTACGGAGGTAGAGTGTACATTGCCCGAAATCCACTGCAAGTGCCCAGCTCGGCGATGTTCAGTGTGCTCGCAGAGCTGCGCAGCTCATCCACAGCCCCCTCCCTTCCGGAGTCCCTCTAGCCTGTTTGCAGTCAAACCCCGCGGCCTCTTCCAGCCCCAGAAAACCCTGGATCTGCTTTGTCTCTAAGTGTGCGGACGCGCGCGCACTCGCTGTGTAATCATTCGCGTCTGGCGTCTTCCACTCGGCGTCCTGTCCTGGAGGTCCCTCCACGTGTCAGTTCCTTGTACCTTTTTATTGCCGAATCCTATTAAATATCGTGTGGGCAGCCACATTTTTTTTACCCGTTAGTAAGTTGATGGACATGTAGGCTGGTTCTGCTCCGGCTTTTATGAATAATGCTGCTGCAATACAAAACGTTTGTGTACAGGTCTCTGTATGGCTCCGTGTCTTCATTTCTCGTGGGTCGATTCTTAGGAGTGGAATCGCTGAGTCCTGTGGGAAGGGTGTGTTCAACTTTTTGTGACATGGCTAAGCTGCTTTGCAAAGTGCCTGCACCACCGACATGCCCACCAGCAGCGTCTAAGAGTTCTAGTTCTTGTACGTCTTTCCCAGCAGTCGTCGTCGCCTGCCTTTTTGATTGTAGCCATCCTAGCGGGTTTGAAGTGGTATCGCATTGTGGCTTAAATTTGCATTTCCCTACTGACTGGTGATGTTGAACTTCTTGTCATATGCTTATTGGTATTGGCCACTTTTATATCTTCAGTGAACTGTCTACTCAAGACTTGCCCATTTTTAAAATCAGGTTGTTTATCGTGTTGAGTTGTAATCGTTCATATGTGTCCTTGATACAAGTTCTTTATATCAAATACATGAGCTTACAAGTATTGTTTTGTAGTCCGTGGCTTTTTTTCCTTTCCATAATGATGTCTTTTGAAGTACAGAAGTTTTTAATTTTAATGAAGGCCAGTTGATCTATTGTCTTTTTTTTTTGGCTCATGCTTTTGGAATTGTATCTAAGAACACTTTGCCTAACCCAAGGTCATGAGAACTTTTTCCTGTTTTCTTCCAGAAAGTTTATAGAGTTTTAGCTCATACATCTAGGTCTGTGGTCCACGATGAATTAATTTTTGTGGACTATATAAGGACCTAAGTTGATTTTTCTTGCACATGGATATCCATTGGTCTCCGCTGCGTTTGTTGGAAAGGCTGTCTTTTCTCTATTGAATTATTTTGGTCCCCTCGTCTGAAGTCAGCTGACCATAAACGTAAGGGTTTCTTTCTGGACCCTCAAGTGTATTCCACAGATCTGTACGTCTTTTCTTATGCCAGTGTCACTCTGATTACTGTAGCTTTATGGTAAATTTTGAAACTGGGGAGTGTCCGTCTTTTAACTTGGTTCCTCTTTTTCAAAATTGTTTTGGTGATCTTGGGTCTTTTGCATTTCCGTATAGTTTTTAGGATCAGCTTGTCCATTTCTTAGCCCCCTCCCCCTTCCCCCCCCCCCCAAAAAAAAAAACCCTCTTTGGATTTTGATAGGGATTGTGTTGACTCTGTAGGTCAACTGGAGAGATGTGTCATCTCAACAGCTGTGCACGTGCTGATGGATAAGTTATGCATCATTCAGTCTGTTGATGGTGCTGCTGCCTTTTTTCATTGTGAACAATGTCGCTGTGAACACTCGGGGACGCTGGCCTTTCTCTAGATGCAGGCTCATGCCTGAGGGTGGAGTTGCTGGGGTGTCGGCCGTGCGCCTCGTCCCAGACGGTGCCGAGGTATTTCCTGGTGTCAGCGGATGCACTCGTAGCAGCAGTGGGACTATGGGACTGTGTCGTTCAGCATCCTGCCGGCATGTGGCCTGGGCAGACTTTCTATTTTTATTTTTCCAATTTAGGAAGTGATAAAATCCTACTTTATTGTGGTTTCCGTGTGCAGTCCCCCAGTTATACTAGGATCGAGCATCTCTTCACATGGGTATTGGCCATTGGGGTTTCCTTTTCTGTGCAGTTCCGTGTGTCAGTTCCTTTTGCCCAGTGTTTCATTGTTGTTTGCATTTTTCTTACTGATTTCTAGGATGTTTTTCATATATTCTGGGTATTAGTTGTCCTCTGATTAGTCAGCTTCCTTCCTTCCATCCATAATTCGCCCATCCATCCTCTCTTCTTATTCAACCATAGGTTATCTTTTAATTTATCCATTTGTTTAGGTTATTCAGCTTTTTAAAAATCCTGACTTAATTAGAAAACTGCTGGTGCCCTTCTAGAGTATTGCTAATTGGAAGCAATCGAAAAATGCCCTTTTAGGATTTTCCCAGCACCGTGAACAAGTCCAATGGCAGATACATCAGGCTGAGTAAGTGATCGCTCCGATGTCCAGGGAATGTTCATGAGGACAGTGCTCAGTCCCGGACCCACGTTGGAGTCATCCAGAGTCCTGGTGGTGGCTTCCACAGGGTCTCTGGGACTGGGACCCAGTGTGATTATTTTTAAAAGCTCCCCAGATGAGTCCCGAAGCTGAAAACACTGGTTCCTTGAGAGTCTCCTGCAAATTGTGGGTGTCACCCACCCCATGTGTCCCCGGACCAGTCACCCACCCCATGTGTCCCCAGACCAGTCATCCAGTGATGCGCTTGATAAAGAGGCTGACTTCCTGGTGCCACAGCTGGAGAGTGCGTCAGTGGGGTTGGCAGAGAATGCTGCATTTTCATGCACACACCCTGGGGTGCCTGATTCCGATTTAGGAAACGGCACCAAAGCTTAAAAAACCTGGGGATTCTTCAAAATTGTGATTTCAAAGATCATTTCAATTCGTAACATTATTGTGACTTTGATTTTGGATTTAAAAAAAAAATACTGTGCTTCCCATTATCCTTTATGAAATACATGTTCTGTGACACCAGCTTGAGAGAAGAATCAATGCACAGATGTTGGGAAGCCCAGCTGTGTTTAATTTGAAATCTTCTGTTTGAATTTTTCTCTCTCCCTGCCTCCCCGGTGGGCCGTGATCCTCTGTGAGGGGCTCCGGGTGGGAGCTCAGGGGCAGGGACAGCCCCAGGAGCCCTGCGCTGTGTGTTGTAAACAGTCTCTGCGATTCAGAGCGGTTTGCCTTTTGCAGGCCCTGAGATCTCATGGGGCAGTTGTTTAAGTTGGAGCCACATAAAGGGCATGTAAAGCATCGCGTCACCACATGGCGTCCTGCCTGCAGCCAGATGCCACGTTGGGTATCAGCACCATTGTTTTAACAGCTCACATTTCCCTCACCTCTCCACCCCTCCCCACATAAAACATTTGGGCCCTCGGGAGATGCTTCACCACTTAGACACGTTGTTTACTTTCAGGCTGAGGAGAAACTTGGTGAATCTAACAATTTAGATTTTGGGGAGCAAGCTGGAAACAGATGTCAGAGCTGCCTACTGACATGAGGGACGTCAGAGTTGCCCTCTGCACGTTGGAGAGGCATACTAAAGGGCCCTTTCCAGATGTCCAAATATTTTTTAAGTGACATTTTTCTCTCTGAGGGTTAACTGTTGGAATGATACACCAGGACAAGGCTCTTAAGTTCCTCCTTCTGACTTTTGAACTTGTAAGGACTTCAGGACATTAAATTTAGTTCTTCAAAGTAGAAATGGATTTTTTCGTTGTTGTTGTGATGATAAAGGATGACTTAAGCTGCACTGTTAGGCTGAGTTGTGTGTCTGCAGCGCTCCCGTGGAGGGCCAGGTCGATGGGCCTCTGGCTCAAGTGATGGCACGGGGCTTGAAGGAGTCCTTGCAAAGCCACAAGGCTTCTAGCACCCAAGGTCCTACTTCCAGAGAAGCCTGCGCTCTTTGAAGCTTGTCCTGTGTCCTTTGGAGGGCAATTTGGGATTGAGCGTAAATGGTAGATGCTTGTGTAAGAAACCCAGGGGCCGTGACATACGGGGGTCATTTCGTAGAGAAGAATGTAGAAGAATGGAGACTGTCCTGACGTGAACCAGAGCTAACTGGGCAGAAAAGCAGTTGGGACAAACGTGAAGCCATCTGCAAGGACAGCGATGGCAGAGAGGTCATCGACTCCCCTTGGTGACCTTGAGCGCTGACCCTAGTTCCCTGTATGAGCAGAGACCCTGCGGGGTGAGGTCCCCCGGTCCCGTGGCTTTTCCTGGAGGAAGGTGACGCATCTCTCCTTATGAGGCTCCGTCGTGAGCAGAGCCTGGCCGGCTTCGCCAGGAGCACCCGGGGGTTTGGCTCCTCGTCGCGTCCCCGGGGCCCCGCACGGGTCCTGGCACGTGCTTCACCCCGGCCCCCAGCCGTACACGCCGCTAATCTTCCAGGCCTGGCGCGGTCCAACCAAGCCACGCACGGCAGAGTGAACTTGCTTTTCTCTTTTCTAGTGTTCGAAGCTTCTCTCGGACACGAGTGTCATCCAGTTCTACCCCAGCAAGTTTGTCCTCATCACTGACATACTCGACACCTTTGGTAAGTCCGGGCCTGTTCGCCTTGGATCTGTGATAGGAAACGCGTTTGTTGTGCGAGGGGTTGGGTGGTACCACCTGCACTAGGTTCTGTCGTGGTTTAAGTAGGTAAAGCAGGAGGCCAAACCGCCCCCCAGCCCTGCTCGTTAACAGGGTGCCGTTTTTGAAAGAATTTTAACGTTCATGGTGTCTGACCTTCGGACACGCTGGTGGAGCCAGCGGGGAAGGCGGAATAAACACACGTGTCAGCCGGCCGGGGTCGTCCCCATCTCGCTCTGTGACACTGACCTTGGCATCTCTGCCCAGCCCTTCCACTAGCCCTTGGTTCAGGCTGCAGTCCTCTCCCTCTGGGGTGACGGCTGCAGTGCTTATATGACCTTCTTGCGTCCCTCATCCCACATGCCACCCCCTCAGGGAGCCCAGCAGAGCGGTCCAGGAGGAGCAGAGCGATCTGGACCCCACTGCACAGTGGCTTCGGTCTCCTTGCCGCTGGAGGCTTGCCCAAACCGTGCAGCCCGCACGCTGTCCGTGATGTCGAGCAGCGCAGTGCCCTGTAAGAACAAGCCCACGGAGTCACCTTCGGGGGGCCAAACACGCAGGAGAGTGGCACAGACGTCCACCGCCACGGCAGGACCGAGGGCTCCCAAGCCGGCAGCTCTGTCTGTACCCCATCACAAGACCAGATGTGTCAGGAGACCGGTGTCGGCCAGGCCCGTGTAGGTCTGCACGTGGTAGCGAGAAGAAGTGATGGGAAACACGGCTCATACAGGCTCGGGGAAAAGGCTCTTCACGGGCTTGTGTCCAAGAGTGCAGCTGAAGTGCTGGGTTCAGACCCTCCAACAGTGTCTGCAAGAGCTTGGCTCTTTTCTAGTACTTTCCCTCGGGTTGGCTTCATTCTCAGGCTTCTGTTCACCGCACGTAGCCCCAGGACAAGGGCAGAACTTCTTTTTTTCTGAGCGTTCCAGCAAAAAGCCCCAGAATTCCATCGCATTGGTCCGGCTCCGATCAGATGTCAGTCCCTGGGCCGTGGTGTCTGGGGGATGGAATATGCAGATTAGCTGGGCCTGGGTGAGGCTGTTGCCAGGGAAAGGGGCCTGGCAGCTCCCTGGGCTAAGGGAAGTGATGACCCAGCTAAAAGATGACCCAGAGAGGGGGCCTCAGGCGCCGAGGATGTGTCAGCAAATAAGGGACAAAAATCCCCGCCTTTGTGGGCTTAGTTATGTGCCAGTGAAAGAGGATTTGCAGAACAAATACGTAAGCCCAGTGGCATGGTAGGTGACAGTCAGGGCTGTGGAGGTAAAGGAAGAGAGCTGGGTGAGGGGCTTTGGGGACTGGGGGTGGGGCGGCTGCACTTGGACCTTGCGGAGAAGCTCACGTGCGGGCGAATGCTTGCAGGCGGGAAGAGGGGAGCCACATGCTCCGTGGTGGGGGGACTGCAGGGCCGGACAAGCCCGAGGAACAGCCGGTGCAAAGGCCCTGTGGTGCACGCGTGGCCAGCAGGTTTGGAGAGCTGAGAGCCCAGGGTTACCCGAGTGTGGGGCGGGGGTGGAGCAGACAGGCTGGAGACCCGGTGGGCCTTGGAGGCCACTGGATGGACTTGGGCTTTGAATCAGATGACGTGAGAAACCATGGGGAGCGGGGTGTTAAGCAAAGAAGGAATGCAGTCTGATGTGCGTTCCAACGTGCTCCCCCAGGCTGCTGTGTTGAGGTGACCGTAGGGCCAGGGAGGGCAGGGATACCGGTTCGGCCGCTGCTGTAGCACTTTTTGGTGACGAATGCGGGTGGCGTGGACCCAGGAGATGGGAGAAGTGATGTGGAAGCGATGGGTGCATGAGGCTCTGAGAGCAGATGCCAAGTCGTACGCCCCTCGGGCCTCGACTCATCCTCACACACACCTTGTCTGCGCAGGGGAGGACTTCAGGCAGCACGGCAGGTGACCGCTGTGTCCCGTCTTCCCCACAGCTGTTTCTCGTGGTGGCTTCATGCCCTGGCCCCCTGCAGGTGTCCTTGGCATGAGCCAGCATCCCTGGGCGGGACCAGCTCGGGGACACCACTGAGATGAGTTCCTACACTGCGGGCTTGGCCGGGCTCGGACATAAACCATGCAGTTGGGGCTGCCCCCCTGCCAGCCTCTGCTGGCCGCGCCCCAGTCCTAGACCTCAGCAAGCTGGAGGTAGTGAGGGGCCTGCCAGCCTTGCCATACCTCCGAAATCAGCTGGGCTGGGAGTTGACAGTAATGGTGGTGATTAACCTGCAGCAAACAATGTCCTTGGGGCTGACTGTTTTGGGTGCTTTGGAAAGATCAAGTCTCGCAGGGTTCCTAATGGCCCTGTGAGGTGGGGTCCGTAATTGTCCCCATTTGACGGAGGAGGAACCTGAGACACAGGAGTCAACTCGTTTGCCCCAGGTCACGAGGGTGGTGAGCTCTCTCTGAGGTCGGAGCCCCTGTTTTACTCCCCGTACTTGGCTCCTGGGGAAATGTCGCTCTCCATGCAAAGCACGAACGCACGCACCTTTGACCTCCATTGTAGGTGGCCCTGAGTGGGGGCCGTGTGTGTGCGGGAGAGCGAGGGGGCCAGTAGGAATGAGGGGGTGCTGGGTCCCGATGTGGAAAGACCCCCAGCTGGGATCGGCACGTGCAAAAGTCCAGAAGAGGAGCAGCTATAGTGCATGTTCTGTTTTGTGTAAGAAAGGAGGGAAAATGAGCTTCCTGTTCAGATCCACTTGTATTTGCCTACAGGCACCCAGGCAACACCCGGGAGCGGGACCCTCAGAGGGCGGAGGGGGCCGTGGGCGGGGGGCAGGGCTGAGAGAGAGACGTCAGCGTCTCCTGCAGCCTTCGGGAACCTTGACCGTGGGAGTGTTTTTCCCAGGCACAACCAGACATTCAAACAGGGGCCTGTCCTGCGCACTTCAGTCCTTCTATCACCTTCCGGGGCGGCGGGTGTTCTCAGCGATGCGGTGTCTGGATCTGTCGCAAATGATGTTTCTCAGGACTGTGGGGAGCCCTGTGCCTGCAGGCCCTCGAGGAGCTCCCATTACGCTGTGGGGCTAAGGAGCAGCCTTGTCAGGAGTGGACTTGGCCTCACTGGGGTGGGAAGTCAGTGCCGAGGCCAGGTGTTCGCTGGTTCTGGACTGGGCTGACCCAGGGCCAGGACGGGGGACTTGGACTGGCATCTGTCCCATGGAGGCACGTGCTGGGCTCTCGCTGGGATTTCGATGGCGGCCCTGACCGCACCCAGAGCTGGGACTGGACACGGCCTGCGCTCCTTGCCTGGCCCCCAGAGCTGTGTGAACTGGGGCCTTGGTTTCTTCACCTGTGAAAGGGGTACAATAGACCCTGCCTCTTGGGAGGGTCCTGGGGAGAAGTAGATGAGGGAATGTTTAGGAAGCAGGTGACATTCTTTTTTCTTCTAAGAACTTGCACGATCGGTGTCAACAGCTTTGAACAGTGCCTGGCACAAGGAAGCCCTCGGCAAAACATCAGCTGATACCGCTGTCGTGGTTTATCTATTCCGGTGTCAGTCCTTGGTTTATAAGAAAGCAAATCAAGAAAGGAGCTAAACCTAGGACCAGGTATTCCTCAAAGTAGTTGCTCACTGACTTAACAAAGGAAACAAAACAAAATGAAACATTCACTAGACTTGTTTGGCCAGAAGTGACTTTGTATTTCAAGGCCCCTTTGACTAGAAGGAAATACAGAAATCATCTGTGTAGTAAGAGGGGAAGTAAAGGCATTGCATGTTCTTAAGGGCCCACCCTTGTACCCCCGGAGGTGACAAGTGAGGCAGCTGCCCAGTGTGACTGGTTGTGTGTGTGATGGCCTGAGGGACAGTTGTGTGCATCCCAGGGCCCAACTCTGCTGCCCCTGCACCAGGTGTGTGGCTGCCACGGGGAGCCCAGGGCTGCAGGTAACCAGATAAATAAAGCTTTTTTGGGGCTAGGTTAGGGGTTGGCCTGTAGACCAAGGGCAGACTGCCCACTGGTTACGGTAAATAAAGTTTTATTGGAACGCAAGCTCATCTGTGTGTTGACATACTGCCTGTGGGCGCTTTTGAGCTGCACCAGTAAGGGTGAGTAGTTGCAACTGGGACCTGTGACCCACATGAGCTAAAATCTGTTCCTCTCTGCATCTGACAAATAGTGACCATCCACTGGGTGCCAGGCGCTGATCTAGACACTGGGGATGTGTCAGTGTGCAAAACAGACACAAATCTGTGCCCCTGTAGAGCTTGCATTCTGGTCGAAGCCCCCTGCTTCTAGACACCTGGCAGGTTACATAAACGAGGGAGGCAGGCAGGGAGTGGGGGAGACTGTGGCAAACCGGGTAGACTGCCACTTGGGGCAGCTCGCTGTCTGTTCTAGCTCATTCTAACCCTGTCGGGACACAGGCCTGTTTTGGCACCTCGTGTGTGAAGAATCAAGAAATCTGTGTTTTCCTGTGAATTCTCCCAATTATTACATGTTGGCAACTAATTCAAAGAAATACTAAAACACTGTAGGCCATTGGGGGTGGACCAAACCTAATGGGTCACTGCGGGGTGCAGCCCGCAGGCCGCCCTTTCGCAGCCTCTTGTCCAGAACACGATGTGGGTGGTTCTCCGTGGAGTGAGTGGAGGTCCCTGAGGCTCCTTCGAGCCTAAGTTTCAGTTAAGACTTTGAAGAGGAGAGTGATCCTTGACCTGCCTCTCACAGAGAGTAAAATCCAAAACAGAGAAGCATGCCTTAAGGGTTTGTCCCGCTAGGTGGCAGCGTGTCATCCCAGGTTGCAGTTGGTCCCGGGAAGTCCGCGGCCCACCGAGCAGCCTGCGGTTAGTGTTTGCTCCGAAGCCGCGTCACGCCTGTGCCTTCTCTCCCCAGGCAAGCTCGTGTACGAGCGCATCCTCTCCATGTGCGTGGATGGCCGCAGCGTCTTGCCAGGTAAGGTGGCGCCCGCTCCCCCGGCTCCCCGCTGCCACGGGCCGGGACTAGGTTTACTGAGACCCCATGTGAAGCTTTGTATGTTGGGTGTGTTAAAAGGAAAAGCAACACCTTTACAGATGTCTGATCATCTCAGCCTGCTACGAACATTAGAAGGTTTTCAGACAGCCCGGCTAGGGATTTGGGCAAGGAATTTGAATGTGTAAGACTGAGAAGGTGCTAGAGTGACATTCAGCTGAACTTCCGTACCAACTTCAATCTCTGCTGCTTGACACGTTAATATTTCCCCTCCCTATCTCTCCTAAGGAGCAAATTGCTTTAAAAACATCCTTACTTCCTTTATATGTGTATATAAACATAAATATATGAAAGAACGACATCAGCTAAATCAATAACACATGCTTTGGCTCTACAAGCTTTGCCCAAGCGACGTCTGCATTAAGTTTATTGCCAATCAATTAAGTTCTCAGGAGGTTCCAGTGGGTGTAGGTTATGAATTTCTTTTGTCACGTAAGTGGTGGTGATGTGTCTGGCTCCGTGGAACTCAGAGCAGCAGCTTCTTTCCCTTTCACTGCCCCCCACGTGCGGGTCCCTTACCCCAGGGTGCGTAAGCCTCGTGAGCTAGGTCAGGTTTGCTCCGCCCTCTCTGTCTCTCCTTCTGCTCCCAACCGGATGAGGTCCTCCACAACAGTGACCCGTAGTGTGACCTTCATTGATTCATGCATTCACTCATTCATACGTCTTTCATCCCTCTGTCTGTTGTTTTAGTATACTTATTTCTCAGAAAGATACAGAGCCCTGCAGACCTTGAGGGCTAGAAGGGCTCATAGGGATCGTCGTGTCTCGTTGCAGATGGGCAGACCCCAGCCACACTGTCCATGCTGGGCCCGTATCCTCCAACGTGGTGGCCGCAGGTCACGGGGCCTGCAGAGCACTTGCGATCTGGCCAGTGCACACTAAGATGTGCTGTGAATATTTAAAAAAAAACAGACTTTGGAGACTTAATAAAATGATAAAACAAATAAAAGACCTCATAACAATGATTTTTAAAATACTGATTATATGTTGAAAAATGTAAAAAATTGATTCCATGTTGAAATCATCTGTGGGACTGACTCTTCGATGAATTGGGGTAAATGAAGTGTATTATTAAAATTTCACCTGTTTTGATTGCCCTTTTTGAATGTGGTGCACACGGTATTTCCGTTGGACCACACTGTTCTAGGCCCTTCCACCACCCATCACACCTGTGATGTTCTTAGCAGCTCCTCCCCTGTTCTAGAGTGCTCAGGATTGGGCCTCCTCGGTCAGTTTCAGGATTTGGGAAATCTCAGGTACGTAGGTGGGCACTTGACACCTTGTCCCCCACGTGCTACACCAGCTTCCGTACGATAGAGCTGTGGGCAAATACGGGGGTGGGCTGGTACATTCTGCCCCGCTGTGACAGTCTGTTAGTCTGACGTACCCGGATGTAACCGGTTCTGTGTGGTCACAGGGTGTCTCCCCTCCGTCACCCTTGACCTTGCACACACAGATGCTGACACTTTTCACCCAGTGCACATGGAGGTGGAAGTGCCTTCAGATGTTCGAGTTCAAACAGCGTGCTGTCACCGAATTCTTCACAGTGGAGAAAGTTTCCTGATTTTTTTGTATTTTTTATAAAAGATGGTGAAGACTTCATAAAGAAGATCATTACGGGTGATGAAATGTGGGTGCCTCATGATGACCCCGAGAACCAAGAGCAGTCCATGGAATCCCGCCCTAAGGGGTCCCCTCAGCTGAAAAAATTCAAATGTGCCCTGGGTGAGAATGTCAGCATCTGTGTGTGCAAGGTCAAGGGTGATGGAGGGGAGAGACCACGTGACCACGCAGACCCGGCTACACCCAGACATGTCTCATGTAATACAGTGGAGGCAAAACGTATCAGCCCGCCGTGTAGGGGTTTTCTGGCTACAACAGTATTTTAAAATGCTTTTTGATACAGGTTCACTTCCTAACCGCTTAAAAATATGTATACTACCTACCTGGTCCCCAGAGGCATTCGAGTTTGCATCTAGTGTAATAATTTTCTTTCCTCCCAATTTTTACTAACCATGCAAACAGCATTTTAGAGCCAAATAAGGGGAAAAAATTCCTAATAACTTCCACTGTACCTAAAACCATAAAAGTTCAAGATAAAAGGCCATTTTCTTTTCTTTCTTTCTTTTTTTAATGTGGTAATTTTCATGCTCACTTCCAGTCCTTGTCTGAAGATATTAATTAGCACTTTTATCACGAAAACCTTCCTTCCTGAAATACTTTTGTTCCTGGAACGACCCAAATCAGGCTTTTGTTTTCTTAAAAAATAACTTCTTCATCTTTAGCCCTTTCCGTTAAACTCTTCATCCGCGCGTGTTCTCTGATCCCAGGAACCTGATGAGGGGAAGGGGTAAACCTTTCTCAAAAAATGTCAGTGATCTTGGGGGATAACTCCTCACAGGATTTGGGCAGAAAGCTTTTGAAATCACTGTGCAGGATTCTGCCTCGAGGGGCTTAAGGGTTGGAGGGAAAGATTCTGGTGGCGCGTGGACTCATTCCATCCGTTTGAATCAAGCTCTGACCACTGAGGTTAATTTCTGAGCCTTGACCTTCAGGCGGCTTAACTAAGGCCTAGCTCTTAACGAGTCTAGAAGGACACCAGCGTCCTTTGGGTTCGTGGAAAGGATGTGCTGCTACTACATGTAGTCATTCCCCCGACCCCCAACTTCTCTTGACTCAGCGTATGTGTGGGAGAGACCATCTGCTCTGTGATAAAGCCTCATGTCCATCGCGGGAGGAATAATTTGGGTTTGTTGTGTGTGTGGGGGGAGGGGGGTTCTCATCATCAACCCCAGGCAGTCCCACATCTGGGTGAGCTCCGTCCTTAGCTGACCTGGCCGGCCGGGCAGCTGCTAAGATGGCGTTTCACTCCTCTAAGCTGTGACTTAAAGAGAGCGCACGCTGCTGCCATAGAGACTTGGCAAGTGACAGCGGATTAGACGCGCTGGTCTCCCCGCCCCCGAAATAGCCGCAGAAGGTCAGGGTTGGAAAAAACGCACCGCAAGAAAAAGAAAAGTCTCCGCTGCTGGTTCCGTGGAAGTCTCTTCTGAATTAAATTCCAAATTCTGAATTCGGTCTCCACGTGGCAGCCCCCGTGCTAAACTATAGACCACGTCACGCGTTCCTCAGGCCAGAGCCCCCCGGGGTGTTCGACAGCGCGTAGAGAGACGCTCCAAGTCCCTCACCAAGGCTGCCGCCCCGTGGGGCCTGGCCTCCGCTTGTGCCCGCCACATCGGCTCGCTTGCCGCCTCTCTCCCATGCCAGAGGTCACGCCGACCTCAGGGCCTTTGCACTTGCTGTTTCCGCTTCCTGGAAATACCTTGCTTGCACATCTGAGCATGGTTGGCTTCTTTCAGTCATCAGGGCTCAGCTCAAATGCCACCTCCGGGAGCCTTCTCTGACCTTGCCATTGCATGACCCCCTACTCCCACCTCCACCCCAACTCAGGTCTCTCTCTGCCAGTGGTTCTCAACCTATGGGTTGCGACCCCTTTGGGGATTGAACGACCCTTTCACAGGGGTCGCTTAAGACCATCGGAAATCACGTGTCAGATATTTACGTGACGATTCATAACAGCAGCAACATGACAGTTATGACGTAGCAACGACAATAATTGTATTACAGGGTCGCGGCGTTAGGAGGCTGAGAACCACTGCCCTATGCCAATGCCTAGTTCTCTGTCTGCACTGTGCCGACTGCTGTTGCATTTTATCTTACTTGTTTGCTTGCTGGAAATGTAAGTGTCGTAAGGACAGGGGGTCTGTCTTACTTAGTATTATCTCTTCAGAGCCTAGAACCCTGCCTTTAGTTGATTCCTAAAATGTTTGCATTGAACAAATACAGTAAACGAATTGTAAGATTGAGTTTGCTGTGAGATTTTAAGCGTTTCCCAAGTCACCATGTGAGCCGGAGGGCAGGCCCGAGGCCTCCACTCTGGCCCCTGCAGAGCACCGTGGGGCTTGTCGTCAGCGCCTACGCCCCTTGCTGGAACCCTGTTCCCTCTGCTGGGAAACAAGGGGTTTTACTAGGTGACTTCACAGACTTTGCGTTTGGATTTCAAGTCACATGGTTGTTGTGTGAAGGGACAGGAACCCCACCTCTCCTTCTCCACAAAGGCAAGATTGACATGAATTTGAGACTAAATAACCCTTATCTTCTCTTGTCTGGATCTCTCAGAGCTTGAAGAAAACATCCCTTTAATACATGGGTTCAGGCCAGGAAAGGGGGAAAATGGTCATTTTTCTTCCCTTTCAGAAGCGGCAAGTAAATAATTTGGGAGCAAACGAAGCACGCCAGAACATCCCGAAATGGATACATCCTTGCCGTTGTGGCTGGGGCTGTTCTCGGCTAGTAAAGTACCTAGAAGTTTATCTTTTTTGCTGATTCTGAAGGAATTTTGATCGCCTTAGTCACCACCAACTTGCAGAAAGCAGACTGGGGTGCATGCGGACTCCCCGCACGAGATGAGAGCCAAGAAGGTCACGGTCGTTGGCCCTGACGGCATTCCCTGTGCCGTTTCCTAAAAGTGCAGAGCACGTCCGTGGTGCGATGAGGCTCCGGTCAGCACGGAAATCGCTTAGAAGAAATCATACCCCTGGGAGGCTTCAGCCGTGGCCTTCTTGGTGTGGACGAGTTTTTGTTTCTGTTTGTTTTCATTTTTTCTGTACTCTGTTCTGTTCTTTATTAAGACGTATGTGAAGATTATGCTTGGGTGTCAATGCCAGGAAGCCCACAATAGTATGACAACAGAGAACCTCAGGGCTGTGGGGCAGCTGGCCCCTGGTGCCAGCCATCCTGCCATCGCCTTTGTTGCTCTCGTGGTTCAAGGTGGTTACGGGGGTTCCAGCCATTGCACCTGCATTCCAGCCAGCAGTGGGGAAAGTAGGAGGGAAGGAGGTCAGGCCCCTTCTTTTACAGCTGCTTCCCGAAGTTGCACTTCTGTTGATGCCCTGAGACTGGTCACGTGGCCACACCCAACTGCAGGGACGGCCGCTTGCCCGGTGGCAAAGTGAGAGTTTGATTGCTGGAGACGAAGAGGGCGCAGATCCTGGGAGGACCTGGCGGTCTTGCCACAAAGTGACCCGAGTCTGAGCGCCAGTACGGAGCTGCCAGCCTCGCTCTGGCTGCTTTCTCACCTCAGGGTCTCGATCTACCTTCCGGTTGGCCCGTGTGCTATTAAGAGCACCAACCGCGATCACATTTCCTGTCACAGTTGCGGGGCCCTGAAGCTTCTGGAACGCAACAACATCGCGCGTACCAGGAACTTGTGGTGGTGGTAGAGCAGTGGCCGAGGTTGCAGGCTGTGGAGCCAGACTGCCTGAATTGAATGCCAGCTCTTAAGTTCGCTTGCTGTGTGCCCTGGGCAAGGTGCTAACTGTCTCTGTGCCTCAGTCCTCGTGCCTATAAAAGCTGATAATAAGGTGATGAAAAGGGCTATTGTGGGGATCCAGTGAGCACTCTGAACAGCCCCTGGCACTGAGAAGGTCTTTGTGTGTAAGCTGTCATTGTCACCAGTTGTTTCCTAACAGTAATAATGATGTTTGGAAGGAAGGGGATAGAAGGACTGGGTACCGCACCCCTTCTGCTCCAGTGTGACACTTTCTTCTCCCAGGACTCGCAGCAGCTGAACCGGCCCCGGAGACTCGGGGAGGCTGATGGTATTATTTTTGCATTACAGATCACTTCTCCCCGGAGAA